>CAUHTR010002038.1:0-62619 GCA_959609185.1 Schmidtea polychroa
AAAGAGAATTACATAGTCTTGTGTGATATAATTTCAGCAGTACCTTTCTAAATTTGAAGCACTTTCAAACTAGTAGCAAAATTATATGGGAAAATTCGATTAGAATTTATAATTGCCTCCCTAAATAATGTAAATATTAATGGAAAAGAATTTAAACTTAATAAATCTTTTATAAATTAATAAGAATCAATAAATTTTATTATTATTTCTGCAATAAGGCCAGCAAATTTACATCGGTAGTTGGAATAGAATGAATTCCCCAAATCAAATTTTTTCAACCCAAACTTGAGAATATGATCCAGATCATATCTTGGTACTTCCGTGTTATCTTACCCCCAAAAATTAAATTAAAAAAGAACACATAATTATTATATTTATTTTCTAAATCACAGTTACAAACTCAGCAAATGTTTGTAAAGAGTTTGTAAATGGTCATCCAGGTGGCCAGAAACCACAATGTCGTTGACAATAGTGTCGAACACATCGGCGCTGTTGCTTAGAACACGTTTGCGCCACATAAAACTCACATAATCATATAAATCACAGCTAGCCTTAATAAATTCATGTTCAATAATGTTCAATAACGTCATCAATAATGTATTCTCTCATTTTTTATATTGTTATTTCAATTTTATTTTATAATTTAATTTTTGGGGGTAAGATAACACGGAAGTACCCATATCTTCTTAAATTATGACAGCAATTAGAAATCTGAATACGTTTAGAAATACTACATTCTGACTCCACATGCTCTTAGTTAAATTAAAGCAATGAAACCCAACACAATAGATTTTATTTAATTTCACCACAACTTCTAACAATATTATCAAGTTAACTGATTTGAAATTCTAACTCTAACGTCACCCTTTTCCTTTTGGTCATTCATTGACAAATAATTCTTTAACAAATAATTTTTCTCTTAGACCAACTGACAATTGACTACTATAGTCTCTACTTTTCATACAACCTTTTGCAAAACAACTTTGGCAGTCTCTGTTATTAAAGTTACCGACGTCGTTCCCTATAAACTGCATACGTGTATGGCCATGCTGCAATTTTGAAACTCATGTGCAAAATTCATCAGACTAAACAAAATTTTTACTATTTGAATTTAATTGGAATTTTCTAAAATAAGAACAGAAAAGAAATCAGTATAAAAGTGATGTTGCAATTCCATATTTGGTGATTTAACCTGCTCAGCCTTTTTGTTTTCCACAGTAGCGTAACTAGTGGACGCAGGACCCTGGGTTGCGGGGGCCCAAAATTATTACTAAAAAAATATTTACAATCATTTTCTGAAACTTTTTTCCCGCAGTTATATTTGCCTACAAACATAAAACTATCATTGAATAGCGGCTGCCGTGAATAACTATGTATTAAACTTTAACCGAAAACTTTTTTTGCCAATATGAAGGCAAGGAGGAAAGATTTTAATATTTAAGGTCCATTAAGTTTTAGTTTCATTTTTGTATTACTTTTATGATATATGAAATAAATATCTAACTTGTTTTTGTTAAAAAAAATTATTGTGGAATTATTTTACATTGCGCGGGGAGCCCAAATTTTGAAGTTCCGCCACTGGTTATCCACACAGAGATCCACTCGTTTTAGATGGATAGTTGGTTACAGAATTTGAAGCAATTGTTTAAATTTTTTGTTTAGATTAATACTTTTGATTAATACATAGTTTCCCGGACTATTTTGACATTGTTTATATTCAATTTTGACAAGTTAGGAAATCTTGATTAACTTAATAAATTTAATATTATCCGTATATAAATTGTTTCATAGAAATTAGTGAATTGTTATTGAATCTATGACTAATGAAAACAGGAATACAGGATAATCTAACGCTAGAAAAGAGGTTGCAATACAGTCGGTTATATCACAACCCTGAAGAAGGCGTAATAATATTAGCACAAACAACAGGCCTCGGATTATCGAATCATATACTTAATATTTTGGGAGGTAAACGAACTACTGTGCATGCCATAATGAAGAAATACCAATTTTATTACATAATTTCTATTTAGCCTAACGTATATTACCAAATAGTATCACTACACCTAATAGTATCATTAATACTACACCATAACTAAATTCATTTATATTTAGTGATACTATTTAAATAATATCACCATATTAAAACATTGAAATAAATGAATGGAAGAATTCAGAGTCTGTTGAGTATCCAAGAAATGGGAATCCAAAACCACCAACATTTTCATTGGTCAATTCGTGGGTTAGGGAATCTTGGGATGATATGAAAATCGAAACTCTTAAAAATTCAATAACAGCAGCAGGTTTTAGCGAAAATTATGAGGATTGGCATATTGCCAAACACGATGTATATGGAGTGGAGTTCTGTAAGGCGTGGATTTCTTCAAAACACCGAATCCCGATTAAATAACGAGTCTATACTTGATGAAAATGATTATTATGAGGACGTTGAGTATTTGGATGATGATGATGAATAAATTTTTGATAATTATCTAAACTTATTTTTTATTAAAATGACCAAAGCAGTGAATAATATCACTATATTTTTTTTTGATGATATTATTTTTATAGTATCACTGATACTATTCGGTGATATCCGTTATATTTTATCTAAGCGCAGCATTTTATTTTTTCACTAAAAGACTTTGTCAAAATTGAATAAGTAGTTCAGTTTACCCAAAAATTTTTATTATTATTTGATTAATTATGTTTAATTATTGATTTAACTATTTAAAAACATTTTATCAATAATTATTTATAAAATAATAACAAAATGTCTACATGAATTAATAAAATAAAAATAAATAGACATAATTAGTGAACTAATTAATAAATAGCATTAAATAAATTAATTTATTAAAGGAAATTAAAGTAATTCAATAAAAATTAAATATGAATTAAAACAAAAATTATTTCGATTAATTTATGTTTGATGACTTTGAAAGGCGATTTTGCTGACTTTGTCACCTTTTATTGTATTTTGTGAAATATAAATAGGAAGTTGGAACTTTTAACTTATGTAGTATGCGTAGGGTTGCCACATGTTGAGAGGCTCAAAGTAGTACAAATCAATAACCTACTGCAGTAGTACGTAGGACAAATATCCAAATTTTAGGACTGTCCTACCGAAAGTAGGACGTGTGGCAACTCTAAATATAATGAGCGGATGTATAAGAATATATTTGATTGTGTAACATACAGTTAGTACCAGAAAGGTTAATTGGTTAGTTTTAAATAATTAATAAAGTCAAAGAAAATTCTTAATTCAATATAGAATGTCATAGAAAATTCTGTGATGCTGCAGCCACGAAAACGAAAATGTCGGCACCTTACAATTTTAATATGAAAAATGTCGGAAAATCTGATTTTGATAATGTGCTCCCTCTATATTTTAAACTAGGAGACTGCTATAAATAATTTGATTAAATAACTGAAAAGTTCCATATTTTGATGATTAAAATAATTAATTTGTCATTTAAATTAATATTTATGATCCTAAAATTGTTGCCAAATTTAATGGAAAAGTAAATGTCAAAATTTTCAAGTTGATTAAATTTATTAATATTCATTTTAAAATTGGATAAATTTTCATAATTAATAATACAATTTCCTCTTGATTTAAGAATATATTTTTTCAGGATTTTACTCCAAATAAATTTTAATAAATTTATTCTTTTGAATTGAAAATTGACATTAAAAAAAACGGAAACATTTTTAAAATATTTATGATAAAAAAAATTCATTAAAAATGTATTTTTTAAATTTAAATTTTTTTTATAAAGTTGATTTATTAATTATTTTTAAATTGAATTGCTTTTATACAATAAATCCATTGAATGTCAGAACAATTCACTTTAATGACTCCCAACTAATTGGGTAGTCTATTCATCTGATAGATAAGGTCATTGGGAAAACATCCTGAAAATAAATAGTCATTAAACTACGGCCAAGAACGCCAGGAAATATCGAATTGAGAAGATAGCTATTTCTGTATGACAGACTTACTCTCTAGTGTAAAATTTAATTGAAAATTTAAATTACACCTAAAAGCCTTTCCATGTAAGCGTACCTAATATCAATTAGAAAAAGCTGGAGTTGTTGCTATTTGTCGACATAATACTCACTCCGTGAAAGACAGAAGAATAACCTGTATGCCTGTAGATTCTATCCATCAGTAGACATTTGGTGTCTGTGTGTCTTGAGAGAGTCAATCACAATGCAATGTCGGTGCTGGGTAAAATTAATTACCTACTCCAATATGCGCCTATGGAGGTAACCCATTAACTGAGGATACGATCTCCATTAAGTAAAATGACATATTCTTGTTAACCTCCGATCAATTTCCTTTCTAGCTTTTCGTCTAGGCTTCCAAAGTGATTAAGTCTGCATTCATTGAAACATTACAAAGAAACAAACACTGAAACGAAAAACTTGATATCAGTGAATATCTGAGATTTAAAAAAAATTTGGCCATAGAAATTAAATATTACAATAAAACGCATTGCAGAATTATTTTTCAAAAAAATGTGTCATTAGTTTTCATTTTATTTAATATATATGTAAATATTTTATCGGTGCTGAATAATTTTAACGAATGGGTGTCAAGTGCGCAGAATTGTCGAATGTGTGTCGCGCACTCTAAAGCTGTATATTTTACAACAATGTGCCGGCAATTTCGTATTTTTTTAAATACAATTGTAGTTAGAATAATTTAAAAATTTTGTTTTTAACATTTATTTTTTATAAAACATATTTATAAAAAGTTTTAATAATTCTGTAGTTGATACAATTGAAGACAGGAAGCGATAGAATCGTTGTTTTCCATGTTTTTTACATACCACAATTTTTGCATTTAGTCATTCGTAACATTGTTAGTGTTAAGATATTACTTTGCAAACGCGCTCCTACAAATATAAAACGCTAAAACTTATTAAAGGATGATTAATATACGTTAATATCTAATTCAAACTAACATCATTTTATCCTATTAGGGGCGGTAACTTTTACCTGACATTCCGGCGCCTTGGCGCGGCCCTGCATAACAGAATCTTTAATTTGATCTGAGTTCTTATACAAAAGTGATATACATGTTGATATTCTATAATATTTATTCACATTCGCTATCGTTATATTGAATCTATGAGCTTATTTATTTTATTCTTTAAGCAGATTATTTTAATAAATAATAATTATAAATTGATGAAACTTTCTACTGTTGGACCTCCCCAAAGATTTTCTGGTGTAAGGAAATTCAAAATTCTTAAATGTCTTAAATAACATTTTATTAATAATAACAATTAATATATTATCATGATCCAATCATCATTTGACATCAGGGATGCTGGAAACCACAATAATACTAAAAATTCAACTGTTTTCTGTACTTTTAAAAATAGAAAGTTGTTTGACAAAGAATATGTGTTATTGAAATTTGAGGATCCCTACCATTTAGAGTCAAGAACAACAACATTTTAGTTTATAAAACAACGTTTTCTTCAGTCACATCACCCAAAATTTCGTAGCTCAAGAGAAATTTCATAGTTGTTATCGACTATAGATATATATAAATCGATCATACAGTAAATCGAGCGCAGAAAACTCATTCAAACAAACATACGCAAATACATATAAAGATGCACACATAATATATTGTGAAACTGTAATATTTTCTTTTACAGGTAATCATCCTTGTAATTGTCATATTAAATAAAATTTGCTAACCAGTGTCGTCTTATTTATTTATATAAGATACCAGGTTGAGATTCTGGGAACCTCAACATTTGGAATTCTGTGTTTTTATTACCCCCAAGATTTTAAAAGCTGAAGATGAAACAAAATATATCCAATGATTCCTAGAACTTCAATTACAGAATGTTAGAATTCCGTGTATTCAAAGATATATACAAGGTGTTGGATATATCTCGTTGGAAATAAATTTTCAAGTAGGTAGCATAAACTTTTCATAATGTTTTCATAAATTTTTCTTATGTCGTTAATTACTTCTACCACTTAAAGTAAAATATTCGGTTAATTAAAAAAGTGAAAATATGTCACAAAGATGATATGCATTTTCTGATGCTTGGAAGCTCATGAGAAATAGAAATTTTTAAATTCCAACACTCGTTGTTCTTCCTCACATAAAACCGCGATCTTTAGAAATATTTAATTATTATTGTTGTTTCACAACATCCTTGTTCGAACATATTAATTCCCAATTTATTTAGACTTTTCATTATTGTTTTCGAAAGCCCTTTCTCAGTATCTTCGCATATATAAACTGTCATGGTCCACACAGAGCACATATATATAGTAACGTATTCATCTCCTGATGTTGTATGTTTCATCTAGGGTTCGAAAAATCAGTTTTAATCGGTTGTCAAATTTCATCAAAGTCGAACTCTTAAAACCGGTTTTAACGATTTTTATTTTTAGTTGCCCCTGAAAATTATATTTTTAAAAAATTTTTTGTCATCCCAAAACGTTATCGATTTCTTTCAAGCAACAAAAATTTTATATTTGAGATTGTGATTGTGTACATCAATTATATTTTTTATGCCATACTATTAGTATAAAGTTTCAATAATTATATCAATTTAATAATACTTTTTAGTTTAGTCCGTCTAAAATTTTGTTTTCTATCGAGGTTACAGGGACGGCTCTACCATATAGGCGAATTAGGCGGCCACCTAGGGCGCAAAAATATTTTTCTAAAATATTTCTCGAATATATAAAAAAAATTATTTATTATGATATCTTTAATTTTTCTCTTTCACAATTGTCACTCCTATATTATTTTGTACTATTATTTATGTATTTTGAAACTGCATATATTATTATATTTTGAAATGGACAAAATTTTTATCTCACTCAATAAAAAATTTATTATGAAATACCTACTCGTTGAATTAAGAAATTTAAATTATTAAAACATAATGTTTCAGTTGGCATTCTTTAAGGTAGGCGCTTCCTAAAAATTCGCCTAGGGCGCTAGGCTTGGACAAAATTTCTTGAGCCGCCCCTGCGTAGTTAGAGGAGCCAACTCCCACAACCTCGAACCAGGAAGATTATAACGCTTAAGAAATAATATAACAGGTGTTTTTTCACATTTTTGGTTTACACATGTAAGTGATTTTACCTATATGATAACTAATATCATAAAGATTTAAACAAAACAATTATTTTTACATATTACATAGTACAGTTTACAAATCATGCTATTTTTGTTTGTTTTTAAAATTGTATTTTTCTTGTCGTCGGGCTGACTCCAATAGCTTTGGTGATTTTAGAGAAATCAAATAAAAGTTAAAACTTCAAAAACTGCACTTTTTTTTTGAAAAATTGTAAAATATTGTAAAAACGGAAAATGACGGGAGATTTACATCTCTCTGGTCATATTTAAACGGGAGATGGGAGATGAAAGCCGATTCCCGGAGACTCCCGGCAAAAACGGGAGAGTTGGCAAGCCTAATCGTAGTATCGTTCCAAAATGTTTCATAATTCAAAACTCTTATAAATTTGTGATTGGGAGTTCTGGGTGATTAAAAATAGTTTTGAGAAAGTAACACATTTGTTGAGTTTTTATTTGTAAGTCGGTCCTTTCTCTGACTCCTGTCAAAAATTGGTCCTGAAGTAATTCTTTGACTTGCTTTACCACTTCCTCTTGATCTGGCTTTACTTCGAACGCTTTCTCTGCAAGAGTAGTTAAATGATAAGCAAACCCACTTATAGATTCATCGGGTTTTTGTACTCGACTGTAGAACTTTTGGCGCATCATTCTCTTTATATCTCCTCCAATCAACTTGGCTGCCAACGCATCTTTCAATCTTGTCCAATCATTTGCTATAGGTCGTTTGTCAATCTGTTGCCAAGCCTCTCGCGCAGCTCCTTTTAAATATAATGGTAGACGTTGTACCATAGTTGCTTGGCTCCATCCATAAGCTGTAGTATACATGTAATAATCTGCCATAAAGTCAACAAATTCGACTGGATCTCCTCCATATTGCTCAACTGGTAATTTTTGACAACTGGCATAATCATTTCCATTGTTCGCTTGAGTAGTAGACACTGAGATTTGTTCATTGATATTTGAGTTGCTCGTCGCCATATTTTCCAAGTGTTTTTTACTTCTCAGATTGTATAATTTCTCTTGGACAACTGTTTCTCGTCTAAATTTTAAAAAATTACAATTTTTAACTTTACCTTTTGTTTTAATTTTGAATTAATTTCCAATAATAGTTTTTATAAATTTTGTAACTTTTCCACAACTTTATTTCAATATCTTTTAAATTTTGTTAACTTTCACTCTTTTATTTCAACTGCACAATTTGTTCAATTTCTCTTTTTTTCAATTTAATTTCTCTTTAACGAATTTAATTTCAATTTTTTTTTCTTTTCTTTTTCAATTTAATTTCTCTTTAACAAATTTAATTTCAATTTTTTCTTTTCTTTTTCAATTTAATTTCTCTTTAACAAATTTAATTTCAACTTTATATCTCTGCAATTATATTCAACTTTCAATTATTTTTAATTTTCTCTTTTCACTTTTCCACAATATTCACTGCCGACTTGATCACGTCGGGCTCACCAAAATGTTGAGTTTTTATTTGTAAGTCGGTCCTTTCTCTGACTCCTCGTGTCCTTATTTTACCAAATCAATGAAAACTCAACACAGAATAACTTTATTCGCTTTTTATCACAATTACAATTTGTCACTATTTGCACCTTTCTCTCAATTTAAATTTGGTTCGCTAAGGTAAGAAACCCAAGGGGCAATTACCTTTTCTTCTACGAGTCTAACTTCTTTATAATTCACAAATTTCCTCTTTTGACTTGTCCTTGCTGGATTTTCTGTTTAGCTTTTTCCTTTTTCTCTTCGACCAAATGGCGGCTTGCTCATTTCTAAGCTCTCCTTTTATACTGTTTTAAGAGGCCAATTATCTAGCAAAATGAAATTAATTGTTTCCCCGGGCACCCTAAGTAAATTTTGAACGGTTTAACGATTATTTTAATTTATTTACCCTGCAATTATAATTCGAATTGTTATTCCCTTATCTGGTGTCTCGGGTCTCACTGCGTATCGGGTTTTCTTCAGTGCTCGGGTTCCCCATGGGCTCGGGCTTTCCATGGGCTCGGGCTTTCCATGGGCTCGGGCTTTCCATTGGCTCGGGCTTTCCATTACAGATTAATTAATTTGTTTTTCCTTATTAACTTTTTCTATGATCACCCTATTACATTTTTATTATGCTTTCTAACCTCGTCTAACAATTTGGCATTCAACCATACCCGATACCCCCGTTCAATATTGATTTTTAATTTTTATTAAATTTTAATTAATTTTGTACTTGTATTGATTTTACCAATTTTTGTTCTGCTTTCTGGTACCCTGTGAAATTTGTTTTGCTTTTGCTCTAACCCCAAAACATTTTAATACAATTTATTGATATTTATCACCCTTAATGTGTGGACCATGACAGTTTATATAAATTGCAAAAAGTCTAAATAAGGTCAGGAAAATTTCCAAACTTTTTCGAAAATCACCAACCGAAAATGAAATATTGCAGAATTTTGTAAGAGCAAAATTCAAAGGGACAGAATATAAGCTTATATTATCCAATAAGCTCAAAATATTTTGAGAAATATTAATTCACTTGAAAAAGGCAGTGCCGAAAATTCGTAAGTATTAAAAACATATATATATAAATCGATAATAAATTCATTGGAAAAAATAATCAAGAGGTGAAATTGGAAAAAACAGTTCCTATAATATTGAGTAAATCATTAGAAAAATTGAAAATTTTAAAAATCGATAATGACAGAAAATTTGTGTTAAAATGCGCGCCAAAATCTCACAATTTCCTTTTTCAACTATTTATTACCATAAAAAATAAAATAAATTTCTTTGATTTTGCCAAGTTATTTTAAAATCGCGCGCCATCAATTTTAAACTGATTTTATATTATAAAAAATGTAAATAGCAAAATTTAATGAAAAGATTTGAAGAAATTTTATTTCCGATTGCTATATTTTTAATAATTACTTTTCAAGAATTTTCCAATCTAAATTCTTGAATTTCAACTCGTGCTGTCGGAGCTCGATTGGTAGTGTAAATAACGCTTTAGTTCTTCTGATATCGCCGGACTTCTCATTTTCCTTCTCGATCTCGAACTGGGTCTCGAAACACAGCTGTTTGAAGCTATTGAATAACTAGAATAGAATTTATTTTATTTCCAAGTCATGCACCAATATGTACCATGCAATATTGTCAACAGAATGGGCCGATTTTACTTTTCTGGATTTATTTTTCATCGCTTGAGGGGGACAATCATAAGTTTTCGTTTTTTTTGGAGAAATGCTTAATTTGTTGCTGACAAAATTATCAGTAACATATGATTGACTAATTTTTAGATCTTTTACTGACAAAACATCACTCAAAATGAAATCTTCCACTCGTTCCGAATTTCTAATGAGGGCCTCCTCATTTATGGAATCTTTTTGATTGCTTGGATCTTTTTTTAAAAAAATATTATCTTCCGAATTTGAGAACTCTTTATAAATGATTTTGTCAACGATATTTCGGACGGTTTCATTGTCGAGATTATACAATGAATTGTCCGTTTTATCTACGGCAGATGAACTGTTAATGTCTGAATGGGTTTTGTAAGCATTGGAATCAACTATAGAGTGTGATTGATTAGTTGAGACATTTATATGAGGTGAATTCTTGCATGTATTTATGTGCAATTCAGGTTCATCTGCAGTTCCTAAAGATAAATCAAAGATATAAATCTAAATTTTCCATTTGAGAAAATGTCATTTTTATGGCCAGGAATAGTCTTGGATTATTATCGACGATTGCACTTTCTATGTGTTGGAGTTTTGTAATTTGTGAGAAATTATTCGTTAGAAAATATAAGAAAAATACTGTCCGTACGTTTCCTCAATTGAATTTTAGTCTATTGAATTATATAAGACAAAATAGGTTTGAACACTTAAGGGTTAATTGAGGAAAGTTTTCTAGATCTTGCCAATTTTAAAATAATGTGGAAAGAAAGGACGTCCAATGTAAAATTAACAGTCGTTTTGGAGTAATTATAGTATACGGGACGCAAAAAAACAACCCCTGTAACATTGGCGTAACTAGTGGACGCAGGACCCTGCGTTACGGGGGCCCAAATTATTACTAAAAAAATATTTACAATCGTTTTCTGAAACTTTTTTCCCGCAGTTATATTTGCTTAGAAACATAAAACTATCATTGAATAGTGGCTGCTGTAAATAACTATATATTAAACTTTAACTGAAAAATTTAAGTGGAAATATTTTACATTGCGCGGCAGCCCAAAATTTGAAGTTCCGCCACTGCCCTGTAAAATAAACTTTTATTCATAAACTTATGACTGAGATCCTATTTGTTTTGTTATATATACAATTAGTTTATCCGACGAGATAATTTGACCCCTAGGGGTACTGTTATAAAGTACATTGTAAGCAAAATTTAGAAATTAATTTTTGAGTCCAGTCAACCGTCTTTTAAAAAAAACTCTGTTCCATATTATGTATGGTATACATTTGTATACGAAAATCGAAACAAGTTATGGAACACTACATCAGCTTTTAACCAATAATGTACAATGAAGAAAGAATTTAATATAGTCAAACTAATTTATATGTGTAAACCAATCAGTGCCGTAGCTAACATTTTAGGCCCCTGTGCAAAAAAGTTATAAAGGCCTCTATGTTTTTTGGGAAAAAGTAATTGTAGTTCAAATAGATATCATATAAAAAATTTATTGTACACAAAAATATATTACATTATTTATATTATAAGATTATTTAATTTTCATTTAATCGTACTCTTTTAGCTTTCATTTGAGCAAAGTTATTAATTATATCGTCATAATTAATATCCTTTATGATGTTATGCTCAATAGATATTATGGCAAGATTGGATAATATATCTTGTCCTATAGTAGATCTTAAATAGTTTTTAATTAATTTTAAACTTCTCTCATACGAAGCATGTGATACTGGGATTGTGAGGAGTAATCGTAACCATTTTTGACTACAAATTTTCGTTTTTTGGATTTTATACAAGTTATGCAAATTTTAAACTGAAATTTAATGTTTTTAAAATCTGAATAACAAAATAAAATAATTATTAAAGCCAGCAAAATAATTGGAGGGTATAAAATAAAAGGTATGTAGTTTCAAAATTCTGAGAGGGGAAGAAATGGAAAATAAAGAGGGAATAACAAAGAATCGATAATATCAAACAATGAAATGAGACAAGATCGTTTTTAATTAACAAGTCCAAATTAAAAAGGGAAATACAGACATAAAATTGAAATTAAATTTCCATATTTCGACAGCCAATCTGCGATAACGGGTAAATCACGAGGAAAGTCGGAGAACAAATGAGAAAGCATAATCAAGTGGGATTTTAAATCTCGACAGTTGATGGAAATAATAGAAGTCGAAGTGCAAAAACAGTAAACTTCGAATTAATCATAATTTTCCGATGAATGTTCTTAGGGTCCAAACTGACTGTAGAAGTTGGAGAGACCACCGAAATACACTTTCTTAGGTATTCGTGAGTATTAGTGATGAAAATGTGGATTACCCTCTCCTCTAACAGGAGTTAATTTTTCCCCTTCCTGAGTACCTTACAGTGCCAACGCTGTCTCAACAGGCACGCTGCTACAAAATGCTAGAGTTTAGTAGCCGATCATTAGCTTTTGATATAATGAAGCAATTAAAACATAAATAAATAAAAATATATAAAAGCTAGCCAATCAGTTCATGTGCAAGCTGGAAACTCTGGGATAAACAAATATTTTATAATTAATCTCATATTAGATTTTTTTTAACTAAAACCCGTGAAAAATTACGAAAATCAAATCAAATAAAATATAATAACTTAAGTTGATTTGTTAGCGATTAAATACTATACAATATATAACACGCATGTATTGTTGATGTTGCATTATTATTATTATTATTATTATTATTATTATTATTATTATTATTATTATTATTATTATTATTATTATTATTATTATTATTATTTTATTATTATTATTATTATTATTATTTTATTATTATTATTATTATTATTATTTTATTATTATTATTATTATTATTATTATTATTATTATTTTATTATTATTATTATTATTATTATTATTATTATTATTATTTTATTATTATTATTATTATTTTATTATTGTACAATTTTAAAATAATTATAATTTTAAATTAGTTATTTATATTTGTAAGTAACTAATCGAATAAAATATTGCGGAATTATGAAACGAAAAACTACATCTGATTTTCAATTAATTATTTATTATTTTCTATTAACTGTTTTATTCTAAATTCATTAATAAAAATTATTTTTAATTACCATGAAATATTTCATATCTTTTATTTTTTATTTCATCTTTGCGAAGTTTTAACTATATAAGCATCATAAAATATCATAAATAAAATAATTAAAGTTACTTCATTTAAAATATCGTTTTCATCATAAATTCTTTTCGATAATTCACTTAGTTCGAAATTTAATTTTTCTAATAATTGAGTTTTGCTAATGATTTCCATGTTCATTTGATTTTCTATTTCAAATAATTCCAAAGCGGTTTTCATTTTAATGTTTTCATCGTCAACACTGTTTTCATTGAATGATAAATGGGTGGCTTTTGCTAAATTTGAAATAGGATTTTTCGATGGTAACGTTAAACTCAATGTATCATTTTTATAACTAGTAGTCGAATCCGACATATTTTGATTGGTACAAATAGATGAAAATATTTTGGGTGTGGTTTCTTTTAAATTATTTCGAAATTTTTCAACGCTTCTAATAGTTGGAGGTAATGCTGTTATTGGAGTACATACTTCTTCATCTTCAATATTTAATTTTTCTTGAAAATCTGTCATTACTCCGCGATCAGCTTTTTTAATAAGCGTTTTTTTCAAATGAGTAGACTCTGTTGAACAAGACCATAAAGAATTATCGCTTCCTGATAAATTATCATAATTCTTATCATTGTGAGATGACGGTTTATTTAATTTCAATTCATTTAAATGATAAAATTGCTTTTCAAAAGAATTAAACATTGCATTTTCTATATACTTTTGAGGATATTGATGGAATCCTAGTAAATCTCGTTTCAATAAATTTTGACTCGTTAGAGGAACTTCTTTTGTAGGAATACATGAATGTAGAGTGTGGAGAGTTTTATCTTGTTTTTGTAAAGAAAATTCTCTTTGCTTACGAAATTTAGAAATAAGTAACTGACTTTTAATTAATAAATCATCAGAAGTCAAATTCTCCATCTATAATACAAATTCATTACATTAAACTAACATATTTAATAAAATTTTGTTAACAAAAATGATTAAATGAAGGTATAATTTAATTTTTTAAATAAATTTAATTACATTAAATTTCTAATTTTAAATTACAAATAATTAGAATTATTACTATGACATGCATTAAATAAACAATTTCAGGTTAATTTAAAAAATGTAAACATTGACAAAATTATTACTTCGCAAATACATTATTTCATGATTACAGCCATACTACATATTTACTATTTTTTTCAAATCTCTTTCGTGGATTTGTAATACATAAAAATCTCATGTGTTCATTTTAAACATCAACTAATATTTCAAATCATTATGTTATGCTTTGTTGAAATTAAACTACGCGAGTTGATAAAAACAGAGACAAATTCCATTTTAAATTGACGAGAGCATTTCGTGACGAAAACATCAGAAACTAGAAAAATGGTGAAAAAAAATTAAAACACAAAAAACATCATCATAGAGAAGTTCTCAGAATCTCAAACTGTTGGTTCCTATATAAATAAGAACACAAACACGGGTTCAAAAAACTGCTAGTCACTTTAATATATTATATTGTATATTGTTGTTGTATATTGTATATTGTTTTTGGTATAGTTATATCCAAAGGTGAGGAGATCTGTAGGACCCAGCCGAGTCATCTTTATAAGATACTGCCTCGGAACCGCTGGGGTGATTGTGTGTTGGTTGAATTGTTTTTATACATTCAAAACCCCTTGAAAATTTATGTGGTGTAAATCAGACAAAAATTATTGGGAAAAATGAATGCGAAGAAGCCTTTCAAGAATTAAAGAAAGCATTAGTAAGGGCTCAAATTCTTGTTTTCTTGCACTCGTGTGTCAAGAAGATGAAAAAAAGAGTTTGAGACGGTGGAAGCGGAACAAGATATGTTTGTGAAAAATAGATGGAAGTTTACCTACTGTTCAAAGGAATTTACGCGGTACCCGTCAAATATTAAGCATTAACACAACAGATATAAATATTAAAGAAATAATATTTCCACTATCTTTAATAAATAGATGAAAATAAATTATTATCAAATAAGATTATGTAATAATTCAATTTAGAAATTCAATTGAATTTGAAAAGGATGTGGAAATAAAAACAAGTAATATTTCCAACACGGCAAAATATATAACTGATTCGATTTTTGACGAGGGTATCAAAAAATTAAACGAAAAAATAGAAAAAATAATTGATCTAGGAAGTAGTTGGGTTATTAATAAAATAACAGAAATACATTTCACAATAACCAAAATTATTAACATTAGTAGATTAGTTGGAAGAAGTTATATAGAAACACCAAAACAATTGAAAACTAAAAATTGTAAAAATAACGACAATTTATGTTTTCTGTATAGTGTTTGGACTATATAGATATAGTAGTTTTTGAAGAGAATTAAAATACAAAATTATCGAAATTCCAATGAAATTAAATGGTATTAGGAAATTTGAAGCTAAGAATCCTGGATTTATAATAAATGTATTTAATTATGAACAAACAAACGAGATAACATATAATGACTATGTTTTCAAACATCCTCACATTGATATATATTGCACAGGTCAAAAGTAATAGAAGTAAAAATTATTAATTTATTATTGTTGTAAAAGGCTATCAATATTCTTATGTAGCAATATTAAATTTAAATAGGTTAGTGAACTGCCATGAAAACAGTATTTGTAATAATATTAGGATTCAATCTTTATGGTAATAACGATGTTTAAATGGATTTAGAAAAAATTGCATTGGAGAAACATGAAATTCTGTGCAAAAAAATCTGCTAGCAACAACCCTTTACATTTTCCCAGAAAATAAATTCTTTAAGTTTACTGCTGATCCAAAACTGTTACTCTACCGTTTGGTAACCCGACAAAAGCGCGCAGTTCAAATTAAAAAACTTAAACTAAAATAATAACATATAAAATAATAAGAAAAAAACTGTCATTTTATATGTTCAAGTTATATGCTATTCCTCTCAAATAATCTCCAACTGGAACTGTTCCATACGTTGGCATCAAAGCCTGCAGGCGTCGATTTAGGCACACGTAGTTGGACTTGGATGCCTCTGGTTGTCTGATTCCTGCACGAAACCTTTTGATCTTCAATTCGTAGTGATCTTGTTCTTGACGGAAGTGCTCAACCAGTTTGTAGACGGAGGGATGATGGCAATCGACAGTCTGTTGGAAAGAACGATACCAAGCTTCTACTGAGTTGTTGGTGCGAGGAAGGTTATCGATTACACGGTATCAAATATTCCACATATGCAAAGCAAATCTTGGATTTGCGCGTCGGCCCCTTCTTTGTCTGCCAATGTACGTGTCCTCCCAGTATTCTGTCAATGGAACCATCAGAGGTGGACAATCATCCACCAAATCTTCACAAGTGGAGACAAACTATTTTAAGCCAACAACTAACACTTTCATGTTTGGTTAATTATTAATATTAAAATACATTAACTTATTAGGCTTGCAAATGAAAGTTATTTCTATCTATGCGCGCTTTTGTTTCGGCGCCATGTGGATTTTCAATTAATTTTACATTAAGATAACGTACACCACCAAATTCATTTACCTATTTCGTCAAGGATTAATATTAAAAAATAATTTCGATGCTTCAAAATCTTACGAACAATTTATAAGTTTAGATTGTATAGAAGAGTTTTTAAAGACGGTAGAAGATATAGCTTTACTTAAAGTTCTCCCGTATTATTACAAAATGGGTAGAAAAAACAATTAATAAGTTACCTAAAATATAACAAAAAGAATTTAATAACAGTACTCATTGTTATGTTTGTTTAAAATATATAGTTGATCCTGTTAGAGATCATAATCATTTAACCGGAAAATATTTGAGCACTGCTTGTAGTACATGTAAAATTTTACCTATTGTATTCCATAACTTGAAAGGATATATACCACATACTTAAATATGGCTTAAATAGAGTTTTAAAGTTTAATTAAAGTGATAACCGATCAACCCGAACAAGGAATGTAGAATGGGGTACCATCGCAAAGGTTGGAAAGTTGCTGTGGAATGGCTGATCACTATACCAATGCAGTAATGAACCCATGCAATCGTTTTGGGTTTTGAGCAAGAGGGAAAGGAGAAAACACTCTCAAGTAGAGCTCAATGGAAGGAATAAAACTAAACACGTGAAAGTAAAAGAGATTATAATATGATAATAGAGAAATTATGAAAATAAAGATACGGCCGAGAGTAACTACAATTAACTCAGGCCAGGGTAATTGCCATTTGCTGGGCTTATCGTTGCGAATATTACAGTATCCACTTGATGGTAAAAATAAATAGCGAGAAATATAGCTCTTGTCTCATAAACCATTTAGTATTTTGTGGTCATTGACGACTGAAGCCATAGCAACATTAAGAAAGACTCAAATATCAACATTTTAGTATTTACCTAAATGCATCTCTTTTGACTGTATTAAATCATCTATATATATATATATATATATATATATATATATATATATATATATATATATATATATATATAGATTTTAAACATTACAAGCTTTGTGATACTCAGTGCAAATCCCAATAGTAGACTAGTTTCGAGCTTTTGGTTCTCATCAGTACTATGCAGGAGACGCGAAGATTTCTCTTCGCGCCAAGTAAGTATACAATATTGCTGATTCAACTCTGTTGCATACTTTACTTGTATACTTGCTTGTATACTTGTAATATGTTACATTGTCTTAAACTGTTCTTTATCCTGCTAGGGAGCTTTCTGTACCAGCTTTGTTAGTCATAGTCGTTCAGGCAAAGTATCAGCATCGCTGTAGCAGGGGCAGATTGATGTATTCAGAACACTTTTGGTCTAACTCAGTGTTTCCCACGGTGGGGAATCACGCCTCAGAGGTGGAGTACCACACTTGAGAGGTGAGACACGTCAGCAAATATCAACCATTCTACATATATTTTTTAATTTAATATACTCATTTACGACTAAATATAACAACGTGCATACAGCAGTTTCATCAACCATAATTTTTGCATACTGGCAACACTGATTATCGAAGTTTGACAGCTACTTCAAAGTATTTGGGACATTTGAAAATACTATGATAGGGCATGGTATATCTCTTCCAGTACTTCAAATCAACCTATTTTCACTGGAAGTTCAAATCAAGTTTTTAATTATTTCGAAAATAATTTGGAGCTGGTAGATAACATTAATAATGAAAATTTAGTGGAATCCCTGATTGAATCATCTCCAAATGCAAATCGTGAGAATGACGTAGGATTATGGAGACAATTGTCTTCTGAAGACACTTTGTACTGGATTGAGAAGGGCCCTGAAAGTTGCCAACATTCAACAGAAAACTTTCATTCTTCCAAACAGCTCTATAATGACAATACTGTTCGATATTGCTCTAAGACTTTATTCTTTGATGAAAAAACAAATGGAGAAAAGTACACTCGCGAATGGCTTGTATATTCGCCTAAAATTGGAAATGTTTTTTGTTTTGTTTGCAAATTACTCACTGCTTCAAATTTCAATTTAGCAACCAATGGCCTGCGAGATTGGAAAAATGCTGGTTCCTCAATCAAAAGCCATCAAAACTCTTCTGAACATCGTAATGCTTTAGTTACATATTTAACTAGAAAAAGTAACTATTCTGTGTCGGATCAATTGCAAAAAGAAATACAACAAGAAAGGATTTACTGGAAAAAAGTCTTAGAACGAGTTGTAGCTGTTATTTGCACCATTGTTGAACGAAATTTACCATTTCGAGGATCAAATGAAATTTTTGGAATGGAAGGAAGTGGCAATTTCATTGGACTCTTGGAACTTATTGCAAAATTTGATCCATTTTTAGCAGAGCACATTAGAAAGTTTGGTAATCCAGGATCTGGAAAAACTTCTTATCTCTCTAAAACAATTTTTGAGGAATTGCTCGATCTGATGGCAAAAACAGTATTGAAGTCGATTTCTGATGACATCAAACAATCAAAATATTTTGGCATGTCTGTGGATTCCACCCTGATATATCACACAAAGATCAATTGTCCATGATTATCAGATACGTTGATCAAATCAATTTTAAACCAATCGAGCGATTCTTAAACTTTATTGAGATAGAGAATCACACTGGAGAATATTTAGCTGACATTTCATTGGAATTTTTTGAAAAGGATATTGGGTTAAATTTTCAAGATTGCCGATCACAATCGTATGACAACGCTATGAATATGGCCGGAAAATACAAAGGAATGAGGGCAAAAGTTTTTGAAAAAAATGATAAAGCAATTTTTTTTACCGTGCAGTGCTCATTCTTTGAATTTGGTTGGAAATTCAGGTGCGGACTGTTGCATAGAATCAATCAATTTTTTCGGATTAATTCAGGAAATTTACAATTTTTTTTTCATCGTCTACTAAGAGATGGAACAAGTAGTTGAATTTTCAAATAGAACGGTAAAATCGTTGTCAAAGACTAGATGGAGTGCTCGTTCTGAGTCAGTTAAGGTCATTCACGAAAACTATGAAAATGTAATGGAAGCACTAAATGCCATCATTGAAGATGCAAATTTTGATGGAAACACTAGAAATGAAGCAAATAATTTATTGAATAAAATGGAGGAGTTTGAATTCGCACTTCTCGTTATATTTTGGGATCAGGTTCTAGAGAGAATGAATGCAGTTTCAAAAATTTGCAAAGTCCTAAAGTCACATTAGACGTTTGTTCTTCGTTATATGCATCTCTAGCTTCATATATTACAAATTTGAAAAATAGCTTTGATGAAATTAAAATTGAAGCTAAAAAATTGTTACCAAACACTGACTACACTTTCAAGAGAAAGGGATTTAAAAAGAAATTTCCAGATGAAGATCAAACTACCACAGAACCAGAAATTAGTGCTGAAGAGAACTTTCTAAACAACGTCTTCATGAAAATTTTAGAAAACATCGAAAATAATTTGATTCAGCGCTCTGATTGTTACTTGGAAATTTCTAAAGTGTTTGGTTTTTGACAAATATTGAATTGTCGCAAGAATATTTGAAACAACATGTGAATAACGTTGTTGAAAAATATCCAGATGATATAGACGATTCACTTTTTTTTGAGTTACTACAATTTCACGAATATATCAGGAACGATTGGCCAAATGATCATCCAAATCATTTGAGTTTCTACGAGATAATTAAGGAAAAAAATTTGGAAATTGCTTTTCCAAATTTGGAAACAATTTTAAGAATTTTTTTGTGTCTAATGATTGCTAATTGCACTGGCGAAAGAAGTTTCTCAAAATTGAAGCTGATTAAAAATTTTTTGAGGTCAACGATGAGTCAAAAATTTTGAATAATTTGGCCTTATTATCTTGTAACATTGATAAATTGAAAGCTATTGATTTTGATTCATTGATTGATCAATATGCTCTAGAAAAATTTAGAAAGAAAGTTTTGTAAAATTATATTTTTGACATGACATATGTATCTTATTTTTAAACGGAATTATTTAATAAATATATTTCAAAATATAAATAGGTAGTAAATAATTATTTCTTAAATACTTTTAGCAAATAAAATAACCTACATAATTTCCTTGAAATATACTAATTAATTTTGAGGGCCCCAAAGGTCTGGAAAAACTGGTCTAATTGGTACATTCTAAAATACAACTAGCGTGACGTCACATCCAGCTCAACTGATCCACGTCACGTTTTCAAGGAATCCACTATGGAGCGTGAGGTAATTATGCAATGACCTATATGATTACCATCATTTGTACGTCCACCACAATTTTCTAATGGTTTTTGAGTCATTGATTATATTTCATATAGAAATTCTCAAAGTTGAAGATCAATTTTATGTTCGCAAACGAGAAGGAAATCACGAGGATGCAAAATCTTTTGTTAAAAACACAATGACAGACGATTATTAGAAAATTTTAAAAAATGTAATTTCCTTCAGTAATTTTTAATGGCATCTAGTTTTTTATTTTTATATATTTAAGTATAAATTATTAATATTACAAATTCTCAAAATCTATAAACGTAAAACAATCACGACAGATTACCAACTATACCTTATTTAAATGTAACAAGAGCCATGATACAAGTACAAATGTATTATTTCAATTTATCTAAACATTTTTCTGAATTCAATATTTCATTTTCCTGAAAATGCTTTACAATTTTCCCACAAGCTCCTCCAAACATAGCTCCAGCTACACCTGTAATCAACCCAGTTTTTAGACCTACACAAAATCCAACTGGACCACAAATTAAAGCCCCGATTAGAGATGTTCCAACTGGAATTAAAGCTGCTTTGTATTTGGAAGCACTGATTATATTACTAGTTGCATTAGTTACCATTTCATTAGCTTTTTCAACATTTTCAACAGTATGATCTACAATACATTTAGTATCTTCTACCATTGATGACATCTCAGCAAACATATCATTAACAACGTTCATTTTATCTTCTATATTGACAAAATTTTGAAGTTGTGAAAGTAAAATGTCTGGATTGGATTCTGAATACATATTATCTGAATGAAAATTACAGACATCATCAACTGGTTCGATTTGCTCGAAATTCTCATCAGTAATAAATTGACTATGAAGAGATGACATATTTTTTAAAAGTGAAATGATTCGATTCTCCATCTGTACATACAGAATTTTATCTTTTTCAAAATTAATTTTATATTTATTTATAAATCTGTCAAAATCAATTTTCAAATAAAATGGAATAAATTTGCGAAATTCAGACAAATCATTATACAAAATTTCAGCTGATTTGATAGTAATTGAGGCTTTGTAAATAACATTGTTCATTTGATTTTCATTTATTTCTTCATAAAAATTTTGTAAATTAATTTTATGAGATTTAATTTCTAATGATAAATTGATAAATGTATTTACAAAATATGTGATACGCTCTTCATATGCATGAAATTTCTGAGGTATTTCTGAAATCATAATATCATGATTTACGAAAACAAAAAAATGCACGAAATCTGTAAAATATATTTAAAAATTATTATGCTAATGATTAAAATTGTAAAATTAATAATTAATTTATTTTAATTTATTTATTTGAAACATTGCAAATTTATAATTTTTAAGGAGTTTAAAACAAATATTATTAATATCATTATTAGAAATTGTATTTATTAAACAACTTAACTATGATTGAATCATAGTCAAGTTTTTTATTAAATACAATATCAATTGAAAAGAAATCGATGGTGAAAATTGAAAAAAATTTCTTATAATATAGGGTTTTCCGACCTATTTAGACACTTTAACGATCAAATTAGACATTTCAAAAAAGTGATATATATTTCACAATCAATTTAGACAATCAATTAAAGAATACTTATTAAACAATTTAAAATATGTCTACATTCCCTCTGCATTTGATACCCATGAATAATAACGAAGAAACAGCGGTTAATGACGTAAATGACCGGCACATAAACAATAACGTTATTGACACAAACGAGCCATCATCCCCGGGGGTGAATGCTGTGAGGGACGAATCAAATAATGCCTCTGTTGAATTGGAAACGACTGTCAGTGTAGATTCGCGTGTAAAAAAGTATGATACAATTGACCAGCACGCAAGAGAGCGTGTGATTTCGCTTTATTCTCAGAACATTACGATTTCCAGCATATCTGAAATGGTCGCAATTAAAAGAACAAGTGTATATAATATCGTAAAAAGGTGGGAATCTGAAGGAAGAATAACACCACTGAAAAGGGGCGGCGATAAAAGATCGAAATTGACGCCGAGTGAAAAACAAACTATTAAAGAATGGGTTGATGAAAACCCAATTCTGACACTGAAAAACTTGGTTGAGATGACGATAAATAATATTGGGAAAAATGTATCTATCCCCACCATTGATCGTTGTTTACGCAATTTCCATTATACTTTGAAATGCGTAACACTTTCACCGGTTAAGAGAAACGATCCTACGACATTGGAGAAGAGACGTATCTACGCTGAGAGATTTTTAAGTATGCTTTTAAATAATGATGATAAAGCATTTGTATTTGTGGATGAAGTTGGGTTCCAGGTTTGCACAAGAGTCAAACGGGGGAGGAGTTTAGTTGGTACAAGTGTCATTGTAAATACACCGGCGACAAGATCTCGCAACATTTCCGTTATTGCAGCAGTATCAAAGTATGGAACTCTAAAGTATGAAATAAATCCAGGTCCTATAAACGGGGAGAAATTTTTGAGTTATATGGTAGAGTTAAACAATTTATCGATAAACTAAGGAATTACAGATCCAATTTTTATCATCGACAACGCTCGTAATCATCATTGTGCTCGTTTTATTTCCATATGTGAAGCTGAAAACATCAAAGTTGTATATCTACCCCCCCTACTCTCCATTTCTTAACATTATTGAGAATTGTTTCAGTAAATGGAAGAATCATGTGCTCAGAGGTAATGCAAACAACGAAAATGAATTAAATGATTTGATTATGGCAGGATTTGACATCCTAACAAGCGAAGATTGTGGAGGGTATTTCAGGAGAATGTTAACTTATATCGAAAGAAGTAGAAATATGGAATTGATATATGAATAAAAATGTTGTGGATTTGCCAAACTTATTCTTAATTTTATTGTCTAAATTGATTGGAAAATTGTCTAAATTGATTGTGAAATATATATCACTTTTTTGAAATGTCTAATTTGATCGTTAAAGTGTCTAAATAGGTCGGAAAACCCTATATTATTATAAAAATTATTATTATTAATATTATTAATATTAAAACAAGTATTATATATATTTGATTTGATTTTAAGTTGAAAATATTTGTGATGTAAAAGTTGAAAGCTTTTTCTTAAATATGAAATTAGAAATAAAAATTAACATCTCTGATCCAATTAAAAATTTAATCTATTCAAAGGATACCAAATGGTTTTGTATTTTAAGCAAAGGTGAGTTAAATGACGCTAAGTTTTATACTCCTTGATAAAAAATAACGGATAGTCTTCTGCTTTTACTTTATCTCGAGTTATAAAACATTCTGTACTTGGAGGTTCACATTTATTATCATAATATTTAACTTTCTATATCTGGATGAAAAATGGGTTTCTGTTCACATTTCCATCAAAAAATTAATAATTCCAGCAAGCACTAAACTAAATTTTTTGAATCCTCAAGTCCATTTATGTTGTAAATAACGTGACCCAGCACAATATGTCTTGTATCTTATTTACATTGTTTTAATTAATGTATTATCGCTTTCAACTGAACACTGTGTAAAGTGTGTATATATTTTCGACGCATTTAAACCATTTTTGAAACTGAAAAAGCCTTTGATTAACAAAATATAAAACAGAAACAGAAATGAGATTAAACTTCAAAAAAAAAGCATAAAGGAAAAACAAAACGAAAAGGCGAGATATAATATAAATTTATTGAATAAATGTATTGCCAAATCGGACACAATTTCAAATCAAATTAGAAATCAAATTTATTTGTCGTGAATATTCAGTTTCTGAAGTTAAAGTTAGGAAAGCTATTTCATTGATCCTGTATGTTATCAAAATCGTTAGCAGAGACTAGGTGTCATAAATTTGTTAGGGTTCTTAAATTTAAAATTTCCAAAGAATTAAAAAAGGAATATTGAAAATCCAAACTAAATAAATCATCGAAATCGATATATGGAAAACGGGTCAGGATGTAAATTAGATGACGGGAAAGGTCATGGCGAGAACGGAAGTCATCGGAATATGTTCAGAAAGGGTAAAATGTAAGAAAGCGTACAAAAATGGAAAATCGATAATTAATTAATTAAGTAATTAAAGTAAACAGAAAGAAAAGTAAACAAAGCAGACTCTGGAAAACCATTATCATGACAGGACTGAGTAATGGAAATACGGGAAAAAGATTATAACAAGAGAAGCGCACGATGGGACACTTAATTAATTCTTTCGAAGGAGAAAAGATATAAAAATACCGCTAGGTAAAGCTTGTCAAAGGGAAGACGATCTAGTTGAAATACCATTCATTAATACGATTATTCCAACTATATAAAGAAACAAACTCATGAGCAATCGGCATTTTGCCTCGGGTAGGGACGAACAATTTGACAGTAGGATTAAAGAGAAATTAAATTCAGAATATAGAATTAACGGAAAGGAAAATAAAAGAATCAGGTTAAGTCAAAGGATTAAAGAATGACATGATTATATTTGTAGATTCTAGAATGTAGAACGTGCAGAACTAAAGCAGTCACTGTAATATAGTGGTTCTCAAACTTTTTTGATCACGACCCAAATTTTTGACATTTCATGCCAAAAATTTTATTGCGACCCACATGACAAAGATTAATTTTAAAATAAATGTTTATTTAATGAGAATAACTCTATTTAACTCTAGTTATTCTAGTCATCGCGACCCACCAAAAATTCTTTCGCGACCCAAAAATGGGTCGCGACCCATAGTTTGAGAAACACTGCTGTAATACTTATTGAGTAATCAGAATAGGTACTATATTGCTATATTAGGATAATTAAAATAAAAATTAAATAATGAATTAATAAAATTAATAATTCAATATAAGTAATTAAATAAAATTTAAAAATAAAATGAAAAACGAAAAATTTTACGAATAACCATATAAAATTAAATAAAAAACTATTTGTGTATAAAATATATTCATGTTCACACAATAATCAATATATTTTGAAAACATAAATAAAATTCTTTAATGATTCAATTTGATAACAAAATAGTGATAAAAGTGCGTAAAAAGTGAATGTTTTAGGGAGATTCACCATGTTATTGGAGACATTTCCCAAGATGGCTAACTTCCTCAAGTAGTTCGATTAAACAAATTTTATAGTTTCGATATCTTTTTATCAATTTTTTTTGATCCGTAACAGTTTTTACAACCAAATGTTTGTAACATATTTTAATCTTTTTTCAATCTAAAAATAGTTTTTGAATTATATGAAAAAGTTTTAGAAACTTGTTTTTGGATTTTCCTAGTTATATTTAAATTCTTGCCTATGACTATTTGAGTGACCACAGCTGCTTTGGAGTTTTATTCCAACAGTAGTATTATTATAATAATATAATATTTTATTAGTTCTTATTTTATTATTTAATACCCACTCATACCGCTCTCGTAGAAATATTGATTTTTCATCCTTTTAATTAACTTTGGCATTTGAATTGATTTGTTATTGAAATTTTGTTTATTGAATTTTTTGCACTTACATTTTTTTGTTTTAAATTTATTCAACTTTTTGTAAGATATTAAGACATTTAATTTTATTTTCTTTGATAAAAACAAAACCTTTTATGATGATAATTAACTCTAGTAATGCTGAAATAGTGTAATCAGAAATTATCATAAGAAATCTTTTTCATAAGTCTGGCAAGTTACAGATCTTTTCAATGGAAACTGAGTAGCAATTGATAAAGTCATTTTATATGAAGAATAACACAAAACAGGTTGATAAATAAGAACAGGATTTTCATACAAATTTTCTTCACTCCAAGGTAATAACGGGAGATAATTGTATTTCTGCTTCAATATTCAGTGAAAAAATTATTTTTACACAAAAAATTTTTTCGTATTATTTATTTTATTATCATTTGAATTTATAATCAAAAGATCTAATAAATTATTATCTTCACTTGTAGTTACTTGTAATTCTGGTTGATAAATTGTAATGAGAAAATAATTTCACTTTATCAGAAATACTAATAGTAAATTCTGAATTAATTGCTTTATTGTTTCTTTTATTTTCTTCCGACTTGAATTCTCTTTCAGGGCCGCTTAATGAATATTCACAGAATGAGGAATTACGGCTAGATGAATATGGTTCATACGGACCTCGATTAACTTCTCCGTCAAAAGAATTAGTCTTCATTATATATTTATACTTAGAGGACACAATGTGATTTTCATAATTTCCTGTCTGTATTTCTGGTTGTGACGAAAATAAAGATTTTTCAAATTCTTTAGAAAAATGAACTAAAGGCTTTCTATAAATTGGCTTTTCCTTCGATTTGTGTTTCAAAGCTGACTTTTGAGGCAATACACTTTGATCGTCATATTTACAATGAATTAAACGGTAAACTGTTATATGTTCATTGCACAAATGAAGGAAAGTTAATTGTGCTGAAGGTTTCATCATCTTGGCTAGATTTACAATTAATTGTAAACTTTCAGAATTTTTAATAATCACGGCCAACGATTTTACAAATTGCTCAATGTTTTTATTTTCTCTATAATCTCGGATAATTGTTTTGAAATGAATTCTTTCGTCATCTGATAAATATTTATGAGCCGATATTCGAAGAGCTTGAATAAAAGACATTTTAGTGAAAAAACTAAATTTTAGAAACCGATTTTTATTTATATTTATGAAAGAATTATATCAATTTTGACGCTGACTGTAATTAAGTAATCACTACAGATTGCAATTATGTAATTATTTATATAATTATTAAAGTCACAGACAACAGAGAAACTAAATCCTTTCATTTACCAGTTACAGATAAGCACAAATTATTAGTTACACAAACTTGAATAATGAACAATTAAAACAAAATTATTAATATTACATTATTTTCTCAAATTCATCGTTGATGTTGTTTAAGTCAATTTAGTCTGTGAGATGAAGGTCTAAAGACAATATACCAAGAGATTACTTAAACTTTATTTTCGTTACAGAGGACCAAAAGTGATTGCCTCTTCCCTCTCCTAGTCACACTGCTGTATGCTGGTACAAATATCTTACCAACGTTTGCCAATCATTATAAAATGAACGACTTCGTTGTCGTTATATCGAATGCAAAAAAGTGGATAATTGCGACATTGAATTTTATTCAAAGAAGATCGTGAAATCATTAATTGCTGCAATTTTCAGAGAAACAGTTCAGAACAAGGATGAAAGCACTGTTGATTTTCGAAGAAGAATTAGATTGTGATGCATAAACTGGGAAAATAATTTTGAAGCATTATTAGTCAAGGTTTTTATTAAAGGAGTTCAAAGCAAGGTATACAGCAAGTGATTTGAAATTTGCAATGCCGAAAACGTTAGTATAAGCTATGGAGAAAGTGGATGAAGAGAAGCAAATTGAAAATTTCTACAGAAGAAGAATTAGCTCGTTGTAATGCAGCTTAAACGAAAAATTGATCAATTTGATATTATTAAATCATTAAAAGGAGAAATTATAATGTTAAAAAGAACATGTGAACAATTGCATGAGTCGAAGAAACATCGGGGTAAAATGAAGTATAGCAGGGCAACGTCACTTCTAAAGGAACGAATACAAAAATATATTTGAAATGTGATAAAACAGAGTATATAGTCAGGTTTCTACTTGACACGATTAAGCAACAATAACTTTATTTGAGTGGTTTAGATGTGATGGAAATCTGTTAATCAGATTGAAATTCAGAACCGTTTCAGATATCTTCAAGAAGAAAAGGATAATGAAACCAATTCAGTTAACGATACATTGAGTAACAAAGAGATAAATGTCTAAATGTTATCAATGAATGAAACAAGGATAGAACAAACAAAGTTATTAAGAACTTAGATAAACAACTGATATTCAATTCATATTAACGTCAATTATATCCAAATTACTGCCAAATGATATACTAGAGGTTCAAATATATGCCAAATATATACATTTTGCATTTAAAAAATCAATAATCATCCAACCTATCTAATATTAAGATAAAGTTAAAATATTAGAGCAGTGATACTCAACCTTTTGTGTTGGCGACCCCATTGACATTTTTCTATGACGTCGCGACCCAATTTCTTTTAAGGAAAATATAAAATATATACTATTTACCAGAAGGATTGGAAACAATTTTTCACAAATATATATATTTTTATAAATATGGCGACCCCAGATGGGGTCGCGACCCCGAGGTAGAGAACCACTGTGTTAGAGAGAAATCAAAACTAACTCTAATAAACTAGAAAAAAAAATTATTGAGAACTGCAAATCGGACAATGAGAAAACATCGGAAAGATAATATCTTAAAAAGATATTGTTTAGAAAAGAAGTTATAAATAAAAATTTAAAAACATATTACACTTTCCAGAAACATTTGAGAATAAATCTTTATTATTAGGAAAAAAACACCAGTCCAATTCGGTATAATAGCATAATTTGAGAAAGACGATGAAATCAGAAAATCTAAGTTATCAAAGATCTTCAATGCATGAGAAATATTTTGATGAATGAATAGAGCAATTATAAAACGGGATTCACGTTTTAATCGGAATAGGAAGTGGATCAAAATTAAACTGAATTTTGAATATTAATTTAAAATTCACCAAACCGATGAATGTAACCCGATTATCAGGACACAGTTGTATCTCTACCCATAAATAATTAGAGGGAAAGCACGCCATAATTAATGTGCAAATCAAATATAATGTCATTTTCATATATAGGATTCTTGCTATTTTGAAATATGATGAAATCAAAATAAATAAAAACAGTCGTAGAATATGAAGCATTTATACCTGAGCTCTCATGACACAATTGACTTGCCTAAGAAGTTCAAGGCTATCAGGAAATTTGAAAAAAAATCTGGGAATTGCGATCACTGTCAATCCAACAAATGAGAGGGAGGATGATATTATGAAACATCTACACTCTACTGTAATACATCTTACCTGAATAATTAATGTCATACCTATATATTTTTTGCTTATTGAAGATAGAAAATATCATTACAGGGCTGTGCAAACCTTCAGAAATTAATGAATTGTCATCAAAATGAAAATCGTATTGTCAGAATCAAATTTATATGATATTATAACTATCACAATGGATTCAGAAAAACAAGATACATGTGAAAAGCACATTTTATTATGCTTAAAAATCGGTTGGGTACAAGGCTATAAAGATTGCATCCAAAATGAAGTTTAGGTTTCAAAGACAGTAACTTTACCATTTGTGTTCTAGGAGGACTTTGAGTCTATTTTACTACACGATGAAAACTTTTTTCAAAACAATTTTTCAATATCCTCTGAACTTTTATTAACAAATAAATTTTATATGTATTTTTAACATAAATTGTGTATTACAGTTTTTCAAGAAATTGAATTGATTTAAATCACACTTAATTATATGATGGTGACCATACCATCTTAAACTGTGAAATGTATTAATTAACATTTTATTCTTTACGTAGTCTATAACTACTTTTTTTAAATTCAACATTTTCTGACACAGAGATCTCATTTCTATACTTTCTTCATTATTGGTAAGATTGAAACATTTCGCTTCAGTTATCAATTCGTTAACAAATCTGTCAAAATATTGGATGCGTTAGTGATAACAAAATAAGAATTAAGAGTAGTATTGTCGATGCAAAGATAAATATTTCCCTATAATTATGCAACAAGTCAGAAATTATTATAGTAAACATATTTCGAAAGAAGTTATAAAAGAAGAATATCAAAAGACTCAACAAATATTGCAAGAAACAAAGTGCACAAACTTATTTTAATTTTTTTTAATTTTCCTAAAAAAATCAAATATTTGAGTCAATACAAATCTGTTGAATAACAATTGATAAAATCAAAGCCAAAAATTTGTAGTCTAATAAAAAATTATTTGATCTTTTGTCAAAATGGAAATAAATGGAACATATTCAAAAAACAACTCATGTAACTAAAAACAGAAATGATTTTACTGATATTCCAATTTTGACTAAAGTTATTTCGATAGTGTATTTTTTAAAATTTTGAACCAGTTTTCGGTATTTTCATGCACTTATTTTAAATTTATTAACAATTTTTTCCATTACATCAAGATTTCAAAAATATCCATATGGGTAGAAATATATTTACTGAATAACTTTTAAAATATAAAAATGCTTTTTTGTGTCGATTCTGTACATACATGTTTACGAAATTGGAATAATTGATAAGATTTTTGGGGTTTTACTAATATGTTGCATATGAGATGTGACAGGTGTTAGATCATGGTAAAGCGATTACAATATTAATATAATTCGAATTTGTTTTACTGCACTAATTCATGCACACAAACTGGCACACCAAAAATAGGGTATGCGACTATGCTGTCTAGCAAATTATTTTAACTAAAATGTTCGGCATTACGACGCTTTTTGTTGTAATGTCGACCGTCACATAACAATATGGTCCATTGTAACGAGTCGAGTCCGGCCGTGAAAGTGGATACATTCTAATTATTGCGATTTTTTTCACATTTAATAACACACATTTAAATCCGAGATCCAAATATTCATAAACATAACAATAGAGTTTACTCTCTCAAGTCGAGTCGACTGCGGAGACAAACAATTACAATATATAAAAAAGGAATGTGAGTGACTGAAATAGGACAACCCCAGATCGTACATCTAACTTTATAACATGTCGTTACGAAATATCCTGAACTTTACATATTTTATCATTAAGTGCTGAAACGGATGGAAAATATGCACAACGATCGCCGGCAGGCGCACCAGTAAGTAGAAAAGTTACAGACTCGAATAGCAAAATTCAAGTGACGTTCGAGAGCTCGAGGGCACCTGGTTCAGTCCTGCCGAGATGGAGAAGCGCCTAAAGCTGATTCAGCAGTTGTAGCTTCAGAGCGGCCAGGATCATACGGAAATCTAGGTCCTTTCGATTTCAGGCGCGGAACTTAGAGACCCAGTTCAATCAGAAGGAGGTCGATAGGGAGGTGACGGCAGAAATGGCGGTCATCCAACCACCGGAACAGTCAAACGGTCCTAATGAAAGGAAACATCCGGTCAAATCGGCCAGAGAAAAAATTAAACTGGCCCTTCTAGCAAGCTACCACCGCATGTCGTGTGATGTAAAATGATATAATGATATTATGGGTGTTGTATAGATTATAAATATACGTTTGTAGTTAAGGATCTTCGTCGTCAGTAGATGTATGGTATGTAGTACAATTTGGTGAAACAATCTCGTGAAAGGGGCCAGAGTAAATCGGACACAGGACTTCTATCGGAAGTCCGTGTACCCAAGTGAGTACTGGGCAATTATAGTATGTAGGCGCATACTCACTTCTTGATGGTACTTAAACCCTTGATACAATACCAACATTGATTGATCAATATATATCAAGTGGTTTGTCACTTGCTTGTATTTTGGGTTACGCTGAAAACAGCTTGAAAAGCTAACATGTGTAACCTGTAACCCAACAATATGAACTTTGCCATCGTTGACACTACTTAACCCGCTTCCAATCCTCTGATTGACCTGAAACGAAGCGAATGGGGGTCATTGTGAATGACAATGGTTTATTAACTTTTGATGCCACACACACACACACACTACTAACGCATAAAAATCATGTTGACAGCACTAAAACTTGAAATGTTAACGACTTTTAAAATTTTGAAAATGATTTAAAACTGTGAGATTTCGAATATAATAGATTGATACTAAAAATTGTGTTTTTAGGGTTTGATATTTTTATAGTTTTAGATTGTATTTAAATACAGTATTCATAAATACCCAATTTGCAAACACACATTGCAACTGTACGAGAAAATTTTTATTGAAGACTCCAATGAACTCTACAAATTTCCCCATACACATTCATATATAATTACAACTTTAACAGTGATTAGTTAAGGCTGCAAATTTACCACAGATACTTTTATAAGTCCCTCTTTTTGTATTTAGGGCTTTCAATGAATTTTCATACAGAATTAAAGGTGTAACAGTATAAGGAAAATTACATAACACGACACTCAGTTCTCTATGGTCCTCGTGTTTAATTAAATTAAGTAGGCTCGGATTATTTAATTAAATTACAAACAATTTCATCAGACTTCGGAAATAAAGTACTTCTTATATTATTTTGAAAATCATTTATCATAGGTTTAATTATATGAATTTTCAAAGGCAGTAGAAAATCACGAAATTGTTATTGATGGCGATAAACCTTTCGACGAAATTAGGCGGGTATACATATATCGTTCCAAGGAAAATTTAGATGAATGGAATAAAAATAAAATAGAAATTAACTTTTGTTGGATAGAAATACTCAAATATTTAAAAGATAATTTGAAATTGTATGTTAAATTTGTCACGTGTTTACCGATTGGGCAGAAATACGAGTATTTTAAATTATTAATGATTTCTGGTATAGTGACAAATCGAATCGAGATTAAACATAGAAAACTTATCAGCAGTGATTTCAGTGAAAGTAAATTTTCAAAATACACGTGAAAGCTTTTGTAATTTTGTAAAAGAAAATCTCTAAGAATTTCGCAATTAATGTTCAAATACTTGCTAATTTTTACTTTAAAATTGTTTTTTAAAGAGAAAACTTTCATTAATTTTATTGTTTCTTTAAAATTTTATATTTAATCAATTTTAAACCAACGAAAAAGCAGAAAATGGACATATTTGAATTTTTAGGCTAGATTTTAACAAGTCAGAAAAAAATTTTATAATCGAAAATTTTCTGATTTTGCAGAAAAGGCTTATCATATAAATAGATATTTAAATTTATAAATATACATAATATGAAAAATTATTATGAAACCATATTAATTAATATTTTAAAATAAAATTAAATATAATGAGGAGTTTCTTGGCCCGTTAGAAGACGAAAAATTGAAGTTGGCATCGTTCGAATATGTATCTATGGGGAATATAACTCAATAAATTGAAGAAAAAAGAATGATACTTCTCCAACAGCTGTAGCAAGCATATTTACAATTTTTTCATGAGATACAGCTACAACACTTACACCATTTATTTCAATAATATGATGACCCACTCGAACTCCTCCTCTTTCTGCAATACCACCTCTTAATAGACTGCATATCACACCATTTTGTACACTAAACCCTAATTGATATTTTGAGTCGGGTCTGCGAATGTGAACTTCAACGACTGGAGGACAATTAACCTAATGTAACTTTAACTGCTGTTTGAACCTTGCACCTCTATTAAATAAATTAAATTTAATATTAGTATTCCTAAAATTGATAGCACGAATTATTGAATTGGCCAAAAAGTCAATGTGTTTTTTCTCCGTAAGAAAAGCTCCAATCATTTCAATAACTTTATTTTAAATCGCAAATTGATTATAAAACTTGAAATACTACTTATTGAACATTATTTTAGAACATGTAAATATAATAGTTTTAATGCAAAAATTTAATGCTATAATAAAAATAAATACTCTCACTCGACCGCTCATTTTCCTCGACTCTTGCATTACAGCTCTTGTTAACTTTCATTCGGAATTACGTAATAAGTAAACTAATTCATTAAAACTAAATATTGGCAATACGAAATAGTATTCCGGTTATGTAATAATATATACCATATACATTATGGGGTTTACATAATGATGATGTGATCAGATATGATATGCAAAACCCGGTGTTGCATAACAGTATGTATGATCACGTCATCGTTAGTTATCGGATGATTATGTAATACATATAGATCGTATTAACACAGAAAGCTCACTATATCAAAACTGACAAAATTGTTATAGTAAAAAATACAACCAATTGGACTAGTCCATCGAAATTTTAAATGAAATTATTTTTATTGCAAAAATTCCATCAAATTTTCTAACAAATTTTTAAAAATTTTTTCATAATAATAATAAAATGAAATTTAATTTCAAATTAATCCAAATTATTATTTCATTATAAAAATATTAATTACAAAAAATAAAAAAAATTATCCATAATTATACAAAAAAATACAGCGAAACAAAAATTGTGTGCAATTTAAGGGTTTTCAAGCGTTTTTTTAATTTTCTACCTTTTCACGAGGATAAAGAAACAAAAGGGACCATTGTAAATTTAAAAAAAAAATCCATTAGAAATTTGGAAAATAAGAAAAAAATCTTCGAAAAACGAAATTTATAAAGGAAATATTAAATTTAAAGTTAAATTTAAAAATAATTATTAAAATAGGTATGTCTGATTTTAAAATTTTATTAAAAAATTTCGATAATTATTGGGAACGTGTGATTTGTGAGGCGTTGTTGATAAAATCATTGAATCCGAAAATTAATGTGCAGAATGCAGTAAATACTTGTGTTTTGAGTGTTTTTAAATAAGTTTTTAAATAGGTTTTTTATATTGTATGTATTGATTGTTGTATTAAATTAAATAATTAATAAAAATTTTTAAATGATTAAATTAAATTTTGAATGCTAAAATTTTAAAAAAATAATATATTAATTTAATTATAATTTTTTAAAAATAATTAAATGTTTTTATTAAATAAAAAATTTTTTTTATATATAATTAATAAATTTGTTTGAAATCCTTAATTTAATTAGTTATTATATCCCACCTGATGATGACAGGAAAACTGTCGAAATATATCGTGAAAAGAATGTTTGATTGGCGTTATCTTATGATTAAAATATTGATCGAAATTATGGAACGGGAATAAAATTATTACAATATTATAATTATATTTTCCCTAAATTATTAGTGAATAAAAACATTTTAACAAGTCTATATTTAAATAAAAATTTATTAAATCACAACGTTTTTGGACTAAAATTCAAAATAAATACGAAAGCTTAATTTCAATAACATAAAAAATTAAAAATATTTAAAAAATGTTAATTTGATGAAAAATATAACTTTTAACTTACCAGCTGTCACTTAATATTTGTCTTTGTTGCACATCATTTATGCCATTTGGTGTAACAATTCTATGAACTATGTCTGTGTGTAGTTATTTATTTCTTTTCTCATTATACTTTTCTACCCCTCCTATAAAATTTCAAATGTCTTATTTTATATCAATTTTGTTAATAACAAGAACACTTTTATTATAGGTTTTATTTAATATCGTTTAAAATCAAAATGATTAGGTACTGGAGTAATAAATCAGAAACATGACTTCATTTTTAATTTAATAATTTCTTAAAAAATTGTAAGCCATTTAATTTAAGCTCTTTAAATTAATTTATTGAAATGAATGGGTAAATAAGAAATCTGATAAAAAAGTTGAAATATTTAAAAATTAGCTTTAAAAATACTTTAATTAGTTGCTGACATTCCAAAAGTGGCAAACCAACAAGGCTATGACCATTGATTGCAATTAATTGGTTACCAATATTTAGTGATCCACATCGAGCTGCAGGACCATTTGGATTCATATTAGCTAAAACTACTGTAGGCAATATACTTCCCCACCCACTTTCAACTATAACAACACCTAATGATTCTCCACGCTGTTTTGGAATGATGACCTTGAGTAAATCAATAAATAATATATATCTTTTCTATTATTACTTCTTTATGATGATCTTTATTAGCAAACATCTTTAATTCATCTCCACTTATTTCCTGGTCATTTAAAACATCTTGATAATCTACCTCTTTAAATATCTTTGGATCATCAATACCATTGGCCTTCAGAAATTCAATGTAAGCAACTTGAAAAGCGTTACCAATTGACTGAGCTATTAATTGCGCCTAAAACAAAGTCATTTTTCTTTTTTACTTTATAAATTAATAACGGTATTATAGAAATATTTTCCTCGTCAAACCAATATTAAACAATGTATATAATTTTCCATCAAAAACATTAAATATATTAATTTCAGCTACTGAAAAGTCTATATATAATCGTTAACGAAAAACACAAGTATCTGCAATTGTAATAAGACATGGAAATATTTACAAAGATGATCAATTCCATAAAATTTATATACTTAAAAATTTAAAGAAGACAAAAATAAACTCACAAATCTTCAAATAATAAAGTTTTATGAGCAACCAGAAACTATTTCTTTCAAGATTTGGTCAACAACATTGATGAATGCATAGTCAATTCTCAAGAAGTTCAAGAGGAATCTTAAACATTTAATTAATACAGAACCAATATGATGTTTACAGTATAAGTGCTACCAAAATTAGGGAAAGATAAACAACTATAAATAAAATTTAATTATATGAATTTAAGTACATTGAAATTATATATCGTTAAACAGCACCAAAAAGAAAAGAATTTACGAAATCACATCAGGTATCTGGACTTCCAAATCGATATTCTACAAAGCGAACTTAAACAACCCAAATTTAAGTTTCTTAAGTATGTTGTGGTCATCGATTGTCAAACCTCATAAGCACATCAGTTCTAAGGAAATAACGGTACACAAACGATTAATATAAAATTGAAGAAAAAAGATTATAGCCCCAATCAAATGATTGCTGAACTTTTTGATTGGTACGGACATATGGAATATGTTTAATTCATCTAGTTTATCCAATTTTACTGGATTTATTGAATATAGGTCTTTGATCTTTATAAAATCTCGAGTTACAATTCGAATTTTATTCAACACGAAATGGCAAAAACTGTGATTGGCACAACTAGAGTTTTCTTGTACGTTACAATTTTTGCAATGTATGTATCTCGTCTATGCATTATTATAATCACTATTATTTGTATCTATTTTCTTAATGAATGTCTTTTGCCTGATGATATTTGTGTGTGTACCTCAGTATTGCTTTTAATAACTTTTTCTAAGTTTCGATTAATGGCCTTTTTATCGTTTGTCTGATTATGCCATCTTGCCAACATGTTTATGAAAATTCAAAATATATTCTGCTCTGAAATTCGACTTCTTTATTATTATAGATAAAATCGCAATAAAAATGATCTAAAGTTACCGATTATTTTTCATTAAAAATAAACTGTTCAATAAATTTCATAATTTTTGCTAAATATTTATTCTTTGATGTAATTTTCTATTTTTGAAATACATGTCTTTTAAAAGTGGAAAACGTTATACTGTCAGCTGTATAAATAATACATACAGTAAGCAAAGACTTATGGCGAAAAAAATCAAAGAAAAACACGTGCAGATAATGCAGTTTTTATTCAATCTCGTTTCCTTTTCATTTCCAAAAAGATTTTTTCACAAAAAATATCAATATTGTCATTTTTTGCAAAATTCAGATTATTAAAAAATGTTGGTTGTTGACGGCCTGCATAAATAAAACTAGCAAGAATAGGGGAAATTCAATTAAACAATCGATAGTATTTCAATTATTAAAAAAGAAGGCGGGAAAACGTTGCTGAAACCAATCACAATTTCCCCGATATATTATATAATATATAACACCTCAAACGGTACGAGATGTTGGTTACACTAATCAACCGCATTATGCGAAGTATTATCGTATTTAATTTATTTATATTTAACAATATATAAAATAATAAATTATACATTTAAATTTTCTATTTTATTATGTGCAAATTGATAAAAAGTAAATTTAAAAATATTAAATAATTTTTACTACTGAATAATGATAAAATAAAATTTAAATCTCACTTCATCACTTTCAAAGACATGGCAAATAATTTTATTTAAGTTTTGGTTATTGGATTCTCGATTTTCTGAGTTTGACTGATGTGTATGTGAAATTCTACGTGCCATAAGTACAAGTATATTTCCTATATCAGCTATGTAGGAAATAGTTTTTAAATTATGATCCATCATAATTTCCTTAAATCATTCCCTTTTAAATAAATTTCATTAGACAATTAATCACCGATAAATTAGTATTAAGAATTAAAATTTTCTCGGACGATATGAAAAGATCGACTGCCACACTTGGTTGAGATTCAGAATCAGGAGCCTAAATTATAACATTTTACTTGAAGTTTGACTAAAAAAAATTGATATAAAATGAAATCTTCTAGTATTTTGTAAAGTGGAAAACTTTGAGCCAAATGACAACAGTAATTGTTTACTATTCAAATGTAAATTACAAAATATCATTGTTATTATAAGAGAAAATAAGAGAAATAACATTGACTTTATGTCGTTTATAATTTATACAATAAAATCAAGATATTCCAGGTTATTAACACCAAGTAGAATTACTTTACATCGAGCTGCAAATATGAAAACTTTATGGAGTATGTAAGCAGTATTTATATACAAAAAATGTGTAATTACTGCTAAAAAATAATAGTCTGATTATTTATATGGATTTTCAAAAAATATTTGTTTTTTAATTGTAAAATTTATTAAATAATTAAATAAATATTATCAAAATTTTAATTTCATTTCCTCTCCAATTTGTTTTACCTATGATTTTGTAAAAGAATTTTTTAAACGGTTAAAATAATTTTTTTAACAATAATTTAACTTTTTTTCCAATTTCACCACTGATTTCTTTTCCATTGTATTTTTTAAACTTATTTTGAAGAAATCAAAATAAGTTTTTATTATATATATATATATATATATATATATATATATATATATATATATATATATATAATTGTATAATTAATTTATATGAAGGTTTGATTTTTAAAAGAGCATTATATAAATTTTCCAAATTTAAAATTCTTTTACCAGTGCTTCGAAAAATCATAAATTCCTGCTCTAACATAATAAATTCACTTCTAAAATCTTGTTCAACTAAAGATTTTTCAAGATATCATCAATTTCGTCTTCAATTTTCATTGATTTATCAAAATTTCTTGATATTTTCGATTCGGTTTCCTCAGATGCAGAGTTATCATTTTCTTTGTCATAATAACATAATATTTTAAGTAATTGTTCAGTTAGTAAAAGTTGTTTCTCAGATGGAAAGATATTTCTGTTTTTCAAACATTTTATTATATCTAACAAATTTCGATTTTAACGCTCATCGATTCTTTTCACTATATTGACAATTAAATTCGTAGGTATTTCGGATTTAGATTCTCTTAGTTTTTGTAACATAAAATTTGATGCAAGATCCGTTATGTACCAGTGTCCTATTTGTAGGACAGCTACATATATTAAAAAAATAATTTGGGAGATAACGGGTTAAAGTAGCATCATTCCGGATGATTGCCTCTACTGTTTATTTAATGGGCTTTAATGCTATTCTAAGTTCATCCAACATTTCAAAATTTATTTTACATAATAATTCCGCAGAATTTAAATCTTTCAAAGCTTGTTATATGTTTTTGAACTTTGATAAAGATATCAATCATATTATAGATTGAATTCCAACGAGGTTTTACATCTAAAATAAATTGTAAGTCATGCCCAAAATCAAATTTTATTTTATCTTGTGGAATACCATTCTTAATAGTTAATATTTTAAAGAATTTAATAATATTTCTATTTCTATTTTGGTTTATATCTAATGATTTTAGTTTCAATTCAACGGTTTCTATTTCTTCATAACATTTTGTACAGAGTATCGCATACGGCAAAATATCGACTATGATTGAGGCATAATTGATATAAGGTGGGACATTCTCTTCCATATTCAATCATCTTCTTAGCACCATCAGTTGTAGATGCAATAACATCTTTTTCAAAATTGATATTGAAGCTACTTAGATGATTAGCTACCAATTTCACTAAATCTGAAGCAGTACAAGAGACAACTATTCAAACCAAACCAAGATTATAAGTTTCACCTTCCTTATCAAGTTAATATTTACAAATCTTTCGTCCTTACATTAGGCCATTCATCTACCGTGATACAAAATCTATCATTGTCCTTTAATTTACCATGTATTACATTAATCATATTTTGTTTCTTTATTTCAAAATTTTTATAAATAAGATTCATAACACATGCTTCGTTCTTTGGTAAACAAAACCCTGATTTAGTTATTAAAAGTCGAATAAATTCAGATCTAGTAATCGCTTTCATAGATATACAATCAACCGCTGCCAGTATATATACAATTTCTTCCAAAGTTCTTTTAATAAAATAATCCAATATCGTTTGAGTGTTTTTTTTCTCTTTTTCTCTTCTTGAAATTCACAAAAATGTTTATGAAAATTAATTCCACGCTAAGCATGAATGTATTTAATCATAGCCGTAGTATATCCCTTTATATTTGAAATTGCTACATTAGAATCTTTATTAGAATCCGAACTGAAATAGTATTTCAATATCTTTGAAGTTTTTCGTTTTTTGACATTCGCAAAGGATATAAATTTTCTTTAAATAGATAACAATTAAAGGAGTAAATCTTGACCAATGAAAAATACAAATCTAATCAATATTTTAATTGAATGAATGATGCGATCGATAAATTTACTTCATTAAATTTGAGTTTTAACATATTATGGTTGTAATATTTAGAGCCTAGTGAAAAAATTATAAAAAAGAAAAACAACATGTAGAATAAAAATTATAATACTATGAAATCCGAGAAATGATGCGAAATTTTAAAACGTGAACTTTAAGATAATTTTAAAATTCGATAATATTTATAGTGAACATCGAATCCGAAATTTCATCAAAATTCGAACGAATGTATGGAATAATAACATATATAATATTAAAAAATTCAATAAACTTATATTATAGTAACACACAAACTTATTTGTATTTCGAATTGTGTTTCACGAGTAATAACTTTAATACAAAAATTAAGAAAATCGTAGAAAAATATATTTAACACACAAAAACAACATACAATAAAAATTCATGTAAACTTTCGATTTGTGGAAATGTTACATGGAATAAAAATATTTTAAATTTGTATTTTTGGAATGAAAAAAAAATTTATGCCAAAAACTCTACAGAATTCAATCTGACAGCACTAAATTTGTCGAGAAAATAAAAAAATATCAAAGGACAAAGATGAATTTCATTTTAAATGGTTATTATGAATATCATTTATAATTTACAATTTTGCCCAAAATGATGAAAGAAATGAAAATATGTGGCGAATAATAATGTAAGGAGTTAGTAAACCTCTATATAAAATTATTATGGTTAAATGGTAGAAGTGAGATCAGTTAGTAGAAATAATTATTTCTGTTAAATTTTTATATTTAAATTCTATATTAAATTACAGTCGAATCCGCCTAATATCACGGGGTCCGGCCGATATATAAATGTGATATAAACCAAATGTGCTATTAAGCGAAAAAAATACGAAAATTATCTACGGTTTTTGTTCTACATCTTGGCGTGATAATAAGCGTATTGTGATATAAAACGATAAGCGGATTTTACTGTATATCATATTATATTAAATTATATTAAATTAAATCAATTAAATGTATGACCAGTAATTACATTAATATTAATAATTATCACGCCTCAGTGTTTAAATACGCTAGTAAACGGCACAATTTTGAAGTTGTTATAAAAATAAATGCTTGAAGAAGATTTGAATTTAATTGCGTCTAACAAATAAAAAAGCATTAAATATAAGTTAATGATTATTAAAAACTTATTTTAAATTATAAGAACTTTTTTTTCCAATTTCATCACTGGTTTTTTTCTCCATTGAATTTATTAAAAAGTGCTTGAAGACTATAAATCAGTAATATATCGATGTTTTTGATATTCACGAACTTTCGGCACTTCCTTTTTCAAGTGAATTAAAATTCGTGAAACATCGATATATGAACTGATTTATAGTCTTCAAGCTCTTTTTAATAAATTACTTTAAATTGTAAAAAATCCAAAAAACCGAAATTTTCTAAATTCATAATTTGAAAAATAATGACTAATCTATTGGTTAACACATTGACCTGTATTACAGATTTTATTATTCCATGCAAAGAGCTTTATCCTACACAACTCCAGCAATTTCCCCGAAAATTCAAATTATTGATCTATAATACCAACAATAGATATCTTTATTTGCTTATCTGTATTTCACATTATTTTTATAGATATTCATTTGCCCTGTATCCAAACCACTGCTTAAGATATCTTAATAAGTTCAAAAAACTTTGAAATAAAATTTTCTGTGATCCAGCAATAAAAATCGTATGAAAAGTATTATGGGGTTCTTATTATCGAAAATTTATTATAGAAATTGATTTTATGTTTTCATGAAGAAAACTTAATTATAGTCAGCAACAAAAACGAGAACAACCCTGTTACTTACATTTATTTTAAATTTATAAAGCATGTGTTATTTCGAATGAAAACTAAACCCATAACTTAATATATTTTTAATAATGTGACACGACATACCTTTACTCTTCCGACTGCTTCCTGTGCCTGAATCATTCTAGTATCTTTTGACGGTCTATTATCGGAAATGAGCTGAGTACTACCTAAGTAGTTAGCACGAAATAGAAGTCCTTCAATTAAAGTAGTCGGAAATTCAGGATGGCGAACCTTCACTAGAAACTCACAAATTAAAAAAACACTTAACAAAATGTAAATGGTGATAAAAAGCATTTATTAAAGTGCAAATTAATAATCAAATATGATCCTGGCCGATCTGTTTGACTTTTAAGAAAAAATATATCATTTTTTGATTATTTGGTTTAGCTCGTGTGATAAAATATTCAAAAATATATAGAATTTTGTGAAATAAAATAAAAATTAACAGAAAAAAATTTTTAAATCAATCTGATCCAACTATTGTTCAACCGTACGAAACAAAAAACCAATTTTAATTAATAAAAAATTAAATTAGTGATTTGATTACATAATCAATTATATCGTTTATTTTTTGTTCGCATTTGATTTGTTATTGCTTCGTTTTAAAATTTCATTTTTATTCATTGCGATCAAAATTTTATTTTCCTATGTACACACATTTTCGGAATTGCTTTTATAAATTACACTTAATAAAGACAATGACGAAATATTTTGTTACATAGGAAAATAAACTTCTTTATGAGCTTAAGGTTAAAGGATTTGTTGAATAGCATATTAATTCATACTACTTGACATAATGATATAATTTTAATTTGATATTGTAAGGATTTATAATTTTAAAAATTTAAATTTAATTTTTAAATATGAAAATCTGAAAAAGAATATTTATAAAAATTATGAGAAAATACTTACTAATTTATTTTAAAATAGTTTTAAAATGATAATTTGAGAGTGTATTTTTAAATTTAAGTGAATTTAAGAATTATTTGGGAAATTAAAAAACGTTACAAAATATGGAATGCTTGTTTTAATTATACTGAATTAAAAATTCAGTAATTTTTGGATTGTTTTAATCTTATTGGATAGAGAAAATTTAAATAAACTAATAAAAATTATCACAAAAGACTTTTTTTATTATATTAACTTACTAACTCTCATAAATTTCGATAAAACACAAAATTTTATTTAAATTTAAAATTTTTACAATTTAAAACAAAACTTGACAAATTTTGAATTATTTATGTAAACCAAAAATTACAATTTCTAAACAAAATCCAAAATTCTTTACAAATCCTAAATAACAATCATAATTTTTATACAAAATAAACAAATTAAATTTAATTAAATATATAAATTCAATAATTTTTTTCAAGCCTTTTAGATTTATTTATCCAAATTTCATAATAATTTTATTTGAGAACATTAGTTATCACTCATTTATTTCTGATGACAAATTTTTATTTTTTTTCTCATTCTAATTTCTAAATTTTGAAAGTAATAGATAATTTATTTCTAAAGCTTATTATCTCACACAAATCCCGAACTAGTCAATGCCTTTTCCACCGAATTAATTTGATATTATTTTGAATGTTGTCATTGTTTTACACGAGTCAAAAACTGTTAATAATGAGTGATTTTATGAAACAATAATTATTTTAAGTATATTTTTTTTGTTTTTATAAATTAGGTTGAAAAATAAGAAATTCCAGTTTTTACTGGTTGACTTTAAAAGAAAATAACTAATTTCATAAAAAGTTTATTAATTAAAATAAAATCCGTTAATATCTACCCACTTTTGCCATATAGAAACAAATTTATTGATTCAAGCAACATAAAAATCTGGTTTTTGAAGCATTTCTTGAGTAGGAAGTTACTGAGATGTTTGAAGAAATAGAAATCCGTTGGTGACAGGTCTGGCGAATAAGTTGAACGAGGCAAAGTTTTCATAACCAACCTCGTTCAATTTTTAGCAATTACGTGTCATGTAGAAGTATTGGGCCCATTCTGAAGACTATTATACGCTGAAGTTTATTATGCATTTCATCGATTTCACGAACGTATATCTCCACGTAATAATCTTGCCCGATTTCAGTAAACTGTGTTGAATCAGACCGGCATGTGACCATAAAACAGTCAACATTAGCCTCTTTTATGCAAGTTCTGTTTTGCAAAATGTTTCGGTGCTTCATTTTGATCCAACAACTGAGCCGATCGTCGTAGGTTATCGTGCAAGATCCATTTCTCATCACACGTTATAATGTGGTTGAGAAACTGGTAGCTTCTGTTACCAATAAGCAGTAACGACGACACTTCATAACGACAATTTGCTTGCTTTCTTGCAATTTGTGCGCTCTTTTTTCGTTTTCTCAATTGCTTTGAGATGTTTCAGAACTGTTGGATGTGCAACAGCAAATTCTTTAACGAGCTCTCTGGATGTTGTACATGGATCGGCTTCAACTAATTAATTTGTCGTTGTCAAGAGCTGATGGTCGGTTATCATGCACTCCACCTTCAAGGCTCTCCTTCCTATTCCTAAACTTTTTGACCCATCGTTAGTTGTATTCAGGCCATATGCCTGGTTCATATTGCAAGCTGTACTTGATGCTTTCAAACCTCGTTTATATTCATAAAAGTAAATCTCTCAGATTTAGTTACTTTTCAGCATTAATTAATTACATTAAATAATATAAACATTACCAACAAAAAAATGAAATTTTTTATCAAATTACTGTGTTGGATTCAAGATTTAAATTGATATACAATATGGCATTAAATAATGAAGCATTTAAACAAACATGATAAATAAAATACAACAATGCATAAAACATCATTCCTTATTTATCAACCTAATATATTAAAACAACATAAAATAGAGTTACTCGAGTTAATCGTACAATTATTCTTGTCTTAATTTTTTGGGTGTTTTCGGTGTCAATCCCTAGATTTCATTTCTCTAGGAAAAGAAGTTCAAATTTGTTAGTGAAGTAATGACAAATTTTTTTATTTTCAAAAATTCTGGGTTAAAAGGGTTTATTTATATTTTTACCACACAATAAATAAGGAAAATGAATTAAATATATCAACTCATTCAATTCAAGTATTATAATTTATATTTATTCATATTCAAGAGATCTAAATATAATTTTTAAAACTATTTAACCTCCAAATAATTTCTCAAAATATAACGGAAATAAATTAGAATAAAATTACCTTCCTTTCCTTTTCTCTTTTTTTCACACTAAAAATAAGTTTAAATCAATAATAATAAGAAAAATTATAATTCATTAACCCTTTCAAGTCGGATTTTGGATTTTTGGAATTTGTTCATAATAGTTTCAAGAATTACTTAATTAATATGTTTTAGGCCATTTCTATAAAATTTTGTAAATAAAAATTAACATTTTGCTATTTTTATTTTATTTTTTGACATTAAAGCTCAGCAGTCGTTTGAATGAGATTTATGTTCATTATTAGTTAGGATATATTGACCCGCCAGACTCGAAAGGATTAAGATCCAATATAAACTTTGAAATATTACCATATTTTATCTTTACAAAAATTTTCCAATGTTTATGAATCAAAATTTTAAAAAATATAAAACTCGATTTAAAAAAAACTTAAATTTATTTCATACAAATGGTTGTAATTACCAATCAGCAGTTTTAAAACATTCTTAATTTTATGTAAGAAAAATACAATGGTGTAAGAGTATTAAGAGTATATAAGAGTAAATTTATTAAAAAAAATACTCAGTGTATCTCAATTTATCATAGCACATAAAATTATTTCGTAAATAATAAAAATTTTCTATTAAAAATCTGAAAAAGATTTTATTTACCTTTAACAAGACCTAAGATTAATTAAAGATTAATGGATGGTATTTTTTATATTATCCTATTGTGAAGATGATGTTCTGTTTTTAAATTACACGAATATCCTTCATGCTAACAGTTAAAGAGAACATTAGCAGTTGTTTTCCGTATTTAAATTTATTATTTGAAACACAAATAATTCATTTTGAAACAAATTTCTATAAGGCCTACTGATACTGAGTTATAAATACTCCTCAAAGCGTTTATAATTTCAAATACAATCAAAATAAGAGAAAGTATTTAATTTAAATATCTTGGTCTTTTTCATTACCTTCGAAAAGCTGATAGGTAAGTTTTTATTGTCAATGTAATGAAGACAAATTGATCGAATTTGGAGCAAATCAATTATAAGGAGTTTTAGAGCTTATAAAATTACATGTTTTGGTTGTTCAATATCCTGAGGGTTTCAAGAATTTTAAGAATTCAATTGTGAATGTACTATATAAATCTAAAGTTTTCAGAAGTTTCCAAATCTGTAAAATCTTTGAATGCTTTCAAGAATAAATCATAAATTCCAATAGGAATTGTTTAAATTTAGTATAAGTATACGTGTAAAGGTATAAATATATTGGAATGACTGCTCGTTACCTCATAATTAGAGTTCAAAAACAAAATTACACGAAAGTTTGAAGTAATGTTTTTAACACAGGGAAATATATTTATTTAATTGAGTTATAAAACTGCTACATAATTATCATGAAATTAATGACGGTTTAATATTAGTGCCATTTTGTTAAACTAGCGTTTTATTTTATTTATATTAGTAATACATTTTATAGAAACGTAATTTTTTCCTTATAGATTATCAATAGAATTTTCAATTACAAATCCTTTATGAAAAGAAAACTAAAAATAATTAATAAAAATAATTAAATAACTTCATTCAAGGCGAGAATCTAAGAATTATTAAAAAATTAAGGATGCGCAAACATGTGAAAAAATAATAATAATTTAAAGTTATTTCGTGTAGAACAAAAGAATAATTACCAAAGTATTAAAAAGATACTTAAATAACTGAATATTATTTGTGATTTAAGTTCAGCTACTAGACGAACTTGAAGATATTGAAAGTTATTTATTACACAATATTATAAATATAAATGCATCATCTTCTCATTTCACTAGTTTAAACATGATAAGAAATAGGAATAAAAGTTATCGCGAGAGTAAAAGTTGAATTTTAATAAAAATTCATTGAATAACATTATCATCAGAATTCATAGTAAGTTCCATGTTATCACCAAATGGTTTTTAATCTTTTATATTGTAAAAGCGAAATAAGATTCAACGAAGTATGTTGACACAATAAGAAAAGCTTCACATATAATGTATTTGTATTTTACCACAAGCTTTACACTCCAATCGGAAACTGTGCCTATCCAAACATCAAGAATTACAAGAGGTTTTTTCGAAATGTTTTCTATAAATGTTAAGAATTGGTCACCTCACAGTCAAGATTTCAAGAATATAAAGCATGTTTGGGGTCGGTTCTCGAAATACTTTTGTTATGGTTCAACAATTAAAAACTAAAAATTACTCGGAGAAAACTCAATGAAGCAGTTACAAATTTCAATGATACAAAGAGATGGTTGTTTATATAATCATAAAGTAAATAATATATGATGGATATTTAAATAATTATGAAACAATATTTTAGTTCCCAAATTGCATATTTCATAGCATGGAATTTCATTATACTTATCATTTTATTGTTTTAAATAATAAATGCTGCTACCAAGAAATCATCACTTTATACTTATTACTTTATTAACTATTCATTATTATTATAAAGTGATGATTTCTTTGTAGCAGTTTTAATTAAATATTAAACAAGTAAATGATAAAATAGGCATTTTTTGTAAAGTATATATTGAATAAAATAAAATAATTTTCGATTATAAAAATGATCTTTATCAAAAATTATTTCATTTTATTGAATATATAATTTACAGCAAAATCTTATATTATTATTATTATTAAGATGTAATAAACTTTATTGGATAAATTACCTAAAATTTTAATGCAAATAGTCATATAGCATATAAATAATTATGAAAAATATTAAACAACTTTATAACATTTTACTAATCAGTATTCGATCATAGAATTAATAATTGGTTTATGATACAACTTTCAACAAGATTTGAATTGTGATGAATAAAATCTTTGTTCATAACATTTACTGAACCCATGTTTGTATGATTCCACTATTCTGTGCCTCAACAAAATAAAATAATAAGTTTGATCTGTACCACTTCCGTAACTTTGAATGATCGAAAATTGTAATCACTTTAAATTTAAATAGCAAGGAACGCAAATTAAAATTGTTTAACCAACTTATTTTTATTGTTTTTAATAAATTTTCCACAAATTAATATAATAATAATCGGAAATTTTTATTATAAATAGTTAATTTAGTAATACTATCAGCACATATCTATATTAAGAGAACAACGTATTTTATAAAAGCCTACCATAAATTATTACGAAAAAATCGAATATTTTAATAAATAATTTGTACTTCTAAATGATTATTTTCTTTAAGTTCTGGAATCTCAATCTTTTCATTTCTTTCATACTGTTTCATCAATAATTTGTCTGTATCTTCATCACTTTCATATTCTACAAATAATATGTTAACTAGGATAAAAATTGTAAAAATTACAATAAAGCACTATTTTATACATCAATTATATCATAAGACAAAATATTGTTGATATATAAAATGATACTTTACTGTCATTTAATTTCGAACATTAACCATGATACACATTGTACACAACAAATATCAATTTGAAATTAATTATTAAATAAATTGTAAACAAAAAGCATAAACAACTGAAAGATTATTCTTATTAAACTAATTATACAACAAATAATTGACAGACAAAAACATACTAATTTTTCACATTAAGATTCAATTTGATGAAAATTAGACAACAAAAGTATTTTGTTCATTAAAAAATATAATGAAAAAATTGATGTATTAAAAGTCAACAAATAGTTTTAAGTGATTTTTAGAAGCAAAACTTAATTAATTTATTTATACATTTCAATTACTAAATTTATTCAAAGAATAAAACAAAATACGTAAATTTTTGGTCGATTTTACTTCAAAACTGGCAATCTTTTGACTTAAATTAGCACTATTAATTTATCAATATATTTCTCATAAATAAATAGCATAAATAAGTAGCATAAATAAATAAATACTTAACCAGAACCCAAACAATAAGACATAAATATATTAACTCAATTTTATTACATACCAGATTTAGTTTGATAGTTTTTTTAATGTGTTTGGTTAACACACGGCACAAATTATTTTATTTTAATTAGTATTTTAAGAATTTAGAAATGACGTTTTATTAAAAACTGTGAATTGAGTAAATTTATTATTTATAAGTAAATAATACTAATTTTTAATATTTACAATAATGATTTTCCTAAACCAATTCCCAAATATTTCTTAAGCAGAAATTTAGAAATCCATTTTAAACGTGGCAGAATATTTTTTGTTATCATCTATTTGAATTTTATTTTCTCCGGATTATTAGTAATTCTGTGCCAAGGTTAAAATCTATATATTAAAAAATTAAATAACGATATTTTATCATCTATTTTATAAAATGGATTACAATAAGATTAGGTTCCAAAACATTTCCCAAATTCGGTGCTTTAAAATATTTTTGATAAAAAAAATTAAATAGATACAATTCTCAACATATCAATAATTTTATATGTACAAATTGATTGTGTTTAAAGTATAAAAATTGCGCATGCTTTGTTCATTTATATTTTAATTAATTTAGAAAGATATAATAAAAACGTTACGCAGCGTGTCAAGACGTTCAACACACTAATATGTTGGCGTATTGCATATAATATTATAGGACTTGTTGCTGGCCGAAAACAGGTGTATTACATATTATGTCAGATTTATAGAATTGAAGAAAAGTTAGTGATATGATAATATATTTTGTAATTTATCTTAGATGTAGACGGTTTTCTTTAATGACAGTATTTTAGTTTCAAATACTAATAACTTTTTCAAATAACATTATTCTGCTTTTTCATTTACCTATTGAAATTAGAAATCTCAGATAAAAATGATTATTAAAATTTGTAAAATATACAAATTTATTTTAAAATATTTAAAAAATGTTATTCGATTAGACAATTTTCTGTTTTTTCCAATGACTCGACTGAAACTTAAACTTATTCAGGCATCTTTATAATAACTATCATTTGTTTAAACTTATATCCCATAATCACTAATGATAAATATGGTTCCCTAACCTTTACATTTAGTAATCATTAATACAATGAAAATAAACAAGTTTACATTATAAAGATTATTATGAAATTACGCAACAAAGATTTGTCGAAAATAATTTTATTGTATTAGCAATTATATTTTTTGATTTGTATAATCTTTTAAAATTGGTATAAAACGACGCAATGAACAACAAAATAACACATAATATCCGACGACATTTGATAAAAATATTTATTCAATTAAATTCAAACACTATTTATACTTCTTCCCAATTTCATAATATAGAAATGGAGTATTGTCGGTTTAAGCATTATTGTTTGATACATATCATTTATACACATACATGTATATATAATCTCATTGAACAAACATACAATTTTCCCTATTCATTCACCATATATCACACATGACCGAATTACGGCTATTACCCCTTTCTAAGGCGGTAGCAATATACTGTACACCATTGTAAACTAATAAAAATATCTAAGTGTAACACTGTCGGTAATCATTTTTACTTTTGGTACAACTACTGACATATATTGAGCCACAAGAGAACAAATTTATAGTATTTGAAACCATAGCTGTGTGTAACTATATAATTATTATTAATAAACTTTGAGTTTTACATCACTTTTAAATTTCTTTGCCATAGAAAGGGTTAATGAACTACGTTATCTTATTTTAAAATAATAATATAGCCTTAAAATCGAAGAATTTTGCCAACCAATTTTTGATTATCTACTTACATTTAGTTTTTTATGTCCTAATACAGATTTATTTTGCCATTTTACTACATCGTTAAAATTCTGGTAATTAGTAAAACTCCATATATTCAAACTATAATGGGTAAATTTTTGAAATTTAGAAAGCATGAATAATCAATTGTTGTCGATAAAAGTTGAGATCACAGTCGAAAATACATAAATAAAGTTTGAAAGAAAAGTATTACAAATGAAATAAACCGAATAGATATTTTGTTTTCGTAATACTTCATTATTCGATGGGATTTAATATCTTCCAAATTGCACACTTTTTTTAATTAATAAAAAAAATTAATTGACTTTTATTTAATTACAAAAATTGAGAACCTAAAATTATTTTGAACTTTCAATTTATAACAAATTTAATACGTATAACCATTTAGTCAAACATATTTTTGTTTTTTACGATTAATGCTATTACACTAATACCTCATTTTGCGTTGATTCGGTCCTGAGTTGCTTCCAATTGCGTAGCATATTTTTTGACACACAATTTTCGGTTTGCGTTCAATTTTTCTTCAAAACTCGAAAAAATAATATTGTTAAACAATAAAAAAATGTGACATTGAAATTCAAATATCATTTCACATGAAAAAAGCTGATTCAATTTGCGTGGTTTAATTTTCAGATATTTCTTTGGAGAAATTAGAATTTTTAGATGAAACGGGAGTAAATCTTCATACATACACGACATATGGATATTCCATTGTAAACGTGAATAAAGGTGTCAATCAAAGTGTAATGTGTGATATTAGGGATCATTGGTGTTATAGCACACGAAATAGAAACGGATCTTATGGTGGGAATAAATTTAAACCGGTCATCAAAATAAAGTTTGTTCTATATTTTCAAAGGAATAGATAATCAATAATAATAATAAATAATTCCAGGTTTCATCAAATGAACTGATGACATTTTTTGGACTTTCTTGTATTAACTTAATCAAGATATTCTAGTTACTTGTATTCTGGTTTTAAATTCGAAATATGGATGCTGAATTTCATCAACGATGCTTTATTGTCAATTTTTCTTAAAATTTACAAAATAATCCTTTGTAAATAGTTTTATATTTCGGAATAAAATTATAATGTCATGAACTATTCCTAACAAGAATTAATCTACTATGATTGTTTAATATGTTGTGATTAAAAATGGAGTTAAGAAAAGCGTACTTTGATTTATATGGTTGTATTTGTTTGTTTACTTGATATTAGTAATAATTAAAATACCATTATTGTGTTATTTATATACTATAAATAATTTTTAATTTATCAGTAAAGGACTTAACCTTTTCACAGTTGATAGATTAATTTCAATTTCAATTCATGTTGTCTTAATTTCAGATTAAAGATCACTAATTTTACTTGCCTAATAAGAATTATCAGAGCCGTTTTCAAATGATTGTATATACTTTTAAGCCTATAAATATATTTATAAGTTTAATAAATTTTCACACAAAGTCCGCATGAACATATTGGTACACTGGGAGATCGGTATAATGACGTTTTACAAGGATATTTCATGTTCAAATTTATTCTAATTAATTTTATTTATAGTTTTTAACACAATTAAGTATTTCTTTAAATTAGAAAAATACGAAAATGTATTTTTGTCAGAAAACTATGTAGATATTTTATCGGATATTCCGAATGCTTATGAAAATTATATTGAAATTTCTTCGAATTCTGAATCTCGGTGAAATAAAGCGAAAGATCTGATAACAACATGATGATTCGGAAGAACACATATATAATTAAATTTAAGATTGAACAAAATTCAATCTGCGGAGAAATTTTCGGGAATTAACAAATTAAATATTTTTCATAAAATCACGAGAATAATATTCTTGTTTATTGTTGATGATTTCCTAATCGCAAATGGGAAAAACAAATAAGTATTAAAATTAACCAGAGTTGAGCAACAAAAATTGGATGTGGGCCAGTTCAAAACCTTTTAAAGTAATTGCGGTAACTTTCAAAAAATTAACGATAAAAATTTATTTTCTAAAATAGAATATACTGAAATAATTTTGAAATAATTTTTGTTTCACTCTTAAGTAGTATATATAAAATTGCTTATTTCTATATTAAATTTTTGTTTAAATCACAAAATATTTTGTTACATTTATTTCTCAAATATTTCAAGAAAGAACTATATAAATTCCTTCATATAAAATCCTTCATACCTTAGCTCTTGGAATGTGTTCCTAGACGACAAATCACTAAACGAAACAGTATTAAAAGAGGTCATTTTAATACATAGTATATAAGAAATGAGGAACATTCGGCCAAAAATAAACAAATTTTAGCTTTAATTTTAAGTTATTTTTTAGATTAATTTGCATAATCATATGTTACATAACACATACAAGCACACAAAAATATTAAGTTCAATTTTTGTAATAAAAGTTCCAGGCTCTTCTGGAATTTTTTTTTGATTTGTTTGTGATGAAGTTGTTTAGCGTAATTTATCTCTTTCGTTTTCTCTCGTTAAGTAAATTTCAACAGTAGGAGATCATACTTTCTACTCTTTTAAAAATATTGCTCATTCGCTACAATTTAATCAACAATTTCTGTTATCACTAACAAACTTTTTCTAATGAAATTAGTAGCAAGTTCTTAGGGTTCTTCGTTTCACAATCACTATTTTCAAGTTTTAAATGAATTTCTTGTTCTACCAGTTCTTGAAATTCAACGTTGTCAAGGCTCTATCTAGAAACCTTCAGTAATTCCTCAATATCCTATTCATCTACATATCCAAGTCCTGCTGAATTCATTAGACTAGCAATAGGCGTTTCTCATTCAGAATACTTGGATCCAAAGCAATACCTTTTTCCAAGATCATCTTATCCATCTATCAGTTAATTTTTGCCAAGCGAGGTTGATATTGCCTATGGTATCCATGATGTTATATTTTTCAGAATTGTACAATTAATTCTTTATTTTTGTTGTCTGTTTTATCAATAAGTTATTGAAATATGAGACAAGGGTAGCATGTATCAGCAGAAGCAACGAAGTAGAGTTGGGTGGTATGAAATCAACTTCAACCGGAATTCAAGAATTTAAGACTAAAAAGTAAGTTGGAAGGATTTGCGAATTATTTATCACTAATAGAGCCTTTAGTGCAATTTTTTAATAACAGTAACGTTTTACGAATGGGCAAAAATGTGGTAATCCAAATTTGAAAAATACTTCTAATGATACTAGAATTTTTAAATTCCCAAATCATAGGTAAAGTAGATTTTAAATTTCATTGCATGGCTCTTGAGTTTTTGGAATGATTCACAAGCAGTGGTTCTAATTTAAAATCACCATTGCTGTCAGAAGAATCAAAATACAAGTTGGTATATGCAAAACTAGATAGCTGAATATATAATCCTTGAAAACGCAATTGTAGAGTTAACAAAAATATATTTAACAAAATTAATAGTTGAATATGTTAAGCTTTTTATAAACAGAGAATTTATAAAATAAATTGTACTTGTAAAAGCAACGAAGTGTGTCCTGAAAAATTAAGATAAAACTTATCTGTTTGATCAGAAATTAGAATAAAAGATATCACTAATAATTTGGTTTCTCAGTTAATGGAAAGTTATATGCTATTTGATTTCTTTTATTGGAGTTAGAGATAACGAAGAATTTATAACAACGTTTGAATAACTGAAGAACGTGTAGCGCAATCATTTTTAATAAATTTCGTATACAAAATAGTTTTAACTATAAATTTTAATTAGAAAATATATAATTATTTATAATTTATTTTATATAAATTTATATCATATTGAATATTTTTAAATATTACACAAAACATGCAAATATAATTTATAAATCCTTATTTAAATTTTACGGAGCTTTTAAAATTAGTAAGCTGTTAATTTATAAACACTAAGGATAAAACATCAAAAGTATAACACTGGATACAACTAAAAGAAAATACAGATGACTTTGTACCTCCAGTTGGCTTGGATTTATAATTTTCAATGTCACAGAGTTTAGGATCTGATATCTGAAGTTCTGATGACTTGCAAAAGTTATGTTCTTTAGGCAAAAAAAGAACTTCATTCTTAGATATTATATTTATTTGGTTATTTATATCGAATATCTGTTCGTTTTTGATATCTTTGTCATCATCATTATCCGAGCTACTAGAGCTATAAATAGTATGACTAGCAATTGGAAAAGTCCAATGTTGTGCTTCTAATGCTTCATTGTCAATATTTTTTTGACTAAATGCTTTAAACTTATCACCTTGTTTAGGACATTTAGTATTTGTAATTTTATATTTCTTCTTCTCTTTGTTAGAAGCAGAATTAAATTGGAAAAAAGTCTTTTCATTTTCTTCTTTTGCTGTTACATGTATTACTGCTAAACAATATTCAAAAGATTTAACCAATTGGTTTAAAAATATATTAAAAAAAATAAAATCAATGAAATCGGAGAACTGAATTTTATTTAAAAAAATACAGATTTAAAATTTTTAATAATTTCAAAATAATAGTAAAATCATTTTAGGTGTTTAAAAAATGAAAATTCATTAAAATTTAATAATACCTTAAGATAATCCATAATATTAAACATAATCAATGAGTTATATTATTAATAAAATTCTTAATCGGGCTTACCATTGATCGAATAAAGTTTTCTTTTTCTAGTCGTTTTTGCAAATCACAATTGGATTAGGGTTCAGAGCATAAGTCAAAAACATTATCATATGAAATGTGTGCCTAATCTTGTAAATGAATAACAAAAGGAAACGATTTTAAAATTTACATGGAATTTTGATAATTATTAGGAAAGAATTTTATGTGAAACATTGAGAATTAATTATCAATCCATACGAAACATATATTGAAAGCATTTATTTTATTTATTGAATCATAATACTGTTGTATTTTTTGTAAGTCTCTAGTGACTAGATTTAATACATCAATTCAGAGTTTGTAAAGTTACAGAAGTAAAAAAAGAATAAAAAGCAAATATTTTAAATTCAAAAATGTAATTAATTTTAATAAGGTTTGTGAATTGAAATAGTAAGAGCCTACGTGGAAAAATATTTGTGGATTTCTAATGTTAGAAATGAATTGTTTAGAATTTGGCTCGTAATATTCCTTTTAGATGTTGATTTGTTATTTGGGAACAATATTTCGATTTCATAAACTTCATCATTGAAAATTTTTATTCAATCACGGAAATTAAGCGATTTACAATATATTTTATGTTCATATTGTTCTGTAATTTATTATTTTATTTTGAACATTTTCAGATCATCCTCATTCAAATTTTGTCATTATACTTTTGTTTCGGAAATCATAATACAAAATATTTTTCTTTTGATAAAAAAATATTATAAAAAGTTATAATATATTTTTTGGGCTAAAACAAAGCCATTTGTTTTAATGAGTAGAGAATTAATAAAAATATTGATAAAATAAAATCCACCACCTTGGAAAAAGAAAATATAAATAATAACCTTTTTCTCTCATAATAACACCAAATTTTTGATGCCAATTAAACAATCAGTATCGAAAATTATTTATTATGGAATAATATCACGAAAAAAAATATTACATTTCAAATAAACTAATTTGGATCTTCAATTTTATTTACAACGACGTTATTTATGATTTACAAAACGTTATTGGACCATTTCAAAAGTCGCAAGACGATTTCTATTTCTTGTGAGAAAAAAGTTATTTTTTTGAATTTCACGATTTTCAAAATTAACAAAAAAATAAAAACAAATATTGTAATTGTAACAATGTAAATTTATGCTTAATCTTGACAAAAATAAAAGTAAATTCATAAAATTTAAACTTAAATTTATTGTTGATATTTTATATTTCACGTAAACCCTTTCAAATTGACATTATTCTTTGCAATTCGTATTCTGTCATAAAAAGATGTAACCGGCGTACATAAGAAAGCAATTTTTTCAAATCTTATAATAATTCACAGATTGATGTCACGTAATTTTAAAAATTGATAAATTATTAAATTATTACTAGAATTTGAATATAATATTATACATAATATAATATTATATAATAACTCTGAAGCTTGAATATTTTAAAAGAAAAAGTGCAATTATTCTTTCAAAAATATTCTACTATTTCTATTAGCACTTTTAAATAATTCTTTCAATATTAAAATTTTTCTAAATGTTTTATCTTTATTATTAATGTATTCTGTAGAACTCAATTTTTATATTCTAAAGCAGACTCAAAATGCTTGTAAATAACAATAAATAAAATATAAAAAATATTTTATAATAAATTTGATTTTCTTGAATTTTTGTACCATCACCATTAAAACTGATTTTAATTAAAAATATTTGATTACCTTTATTGCCTGAAGGATCTTTATTTTTTTTATTGCTGTCAATTTTATTTGAAAGTTCAATTGAGTAATCTAAAAAATCAAGAAAAAAATGATAATTAAACACAGAAAACAGTTATAAATTAAAATTAACTGACAACAAACAACATAAAAAATTGACAGAGAAGCAAATAAAAGAAACCTATTGCACTCAGATAAGTTTTTTTGAATTTTTCGGATTAATCTAGTAATTTTTATTTGATGTTTAAAGATGTCTTTTTTTATGTTTGGACTAATTTTATTTCAATTATGTATTTTGAATTTTATTGCTCATTAAAAATACATATTATGTATTTTTATAAGTCTATGTATATAAGAACTTTTAAAGTTTTCATCACTTTATACATGGATTTCTGTAAAACGTGTATACCAGGGGTGGGGAACCTGCGGCCTCCGGAGCCTTATCGAAATAAATCTTAATTTATATAAAAAACCTTGAATTTTGAGGATTTTCAAATAAAAATACTTGTAACTACTGAACTATAAATATATATATATATATATATATATATATATATATATATATATATATATATATATATATATATATATATATATATATATATATATATATATATATATATATATATATATATATATATATATATATATATATATATATATATATAGTACTGTACAAGCATCCCGCCGAGTACACAGAACGAAATATAAAAGTCAATCATGCACAGCCATAAATACAAAACGTATGTAGAAGAATAAATAAAATTATTGGCACTAATTTGTGAAATGATGACTTATTTACATCAATTTTTCGATTCAGAAATAATAAAAATTTTCCAGATTATTTCGTATTTTTCAAATCTGAAGACTGATTACAAACAAACGATTTAAAATGAAATTAATTAATGTTAAAATACTTTTTGACTGCGGCGAAGTTTGGAGGCGACAAGTTTCAATGTGGCCTATGGAAATAAAAAGGTTCCCCGCCCCTGGTATATACCATGTAAAAGAAGGTATGGGTGTTATAAAAGAACAATTTAATTAAATTTGATATAGATATAAGATAACTAACGCTCGTGCAATAACACGATTTTTGAAAAACTCTCAAAAATCGATAACTATAAACTTGATTTAAAGTGATGATTTCCTGGTAGATGCATTAATTAGATGTTAAAGAAGTAAATTATAATAAAAGCATTTTGCTGCAAATTATATATTTCATTTTATTAAATATATGCTTTGCAGAAAGAAGCATATGTTATCATTTACTTGTTTAATATATACTTGGTTATTATATGGCAAGATTTTCATCGCATAATCATTATCAAAATTAATTATTACATAAGAAACCATTATCAATTTCGAGATCATTCAAATGGGTGGTTCTAAATGTAAGACTCAATTAAATTTAAGTCTTCTTCCAACATCATTTTATAATTACAATTTTAAATTCTCTCGTTTTTCTGAAAATTTAAACAATTTTTTTTCAATTTTCACCACTGATTTCTTTTCAATTGATATTGTATTTATTAAAAAGCTTGACTATAAAATATATCAATGTTTTTTTGATATATTTACTGATTCATAGTCAAGCATTTTAATTAATATACAAATTTAATACCAATAATTATTTCTAACTAAATGATCACATTTATAACATTTAAACTATATTATTTTTAAATAGGAGTTTTGGAACTCCATACACTAAAGACAAAATTAAAGCGACGCTAAAATTCATTTTGTAAAACTCTCAAGTATCATTCATTTGAAGCAAGTCATTTCTATTACATTGTAGATGATAATGTGTGAAATTTTTTAACAAATACCAGGAAACACTCATTAAAATACAACAAAATGATGAATTATTAACTGTCTGTACATATTTTGGAAAATAACATTCAATAATCAATGAAGATTATGTCCCTTTGTAATGCAATTGTAAAAAATTTCTGTTTCTTAAAAGCAGGACTTTTAAACTGGAGCCTGGGTCTGTGAATTTATCAAAATCTAGCTCCCACATTTTGTGTATATATTAACAAAAAACATTTACTCTACCTATTTATTTACCTAACCAAAGAGGAACAATATAATAATTGTAAATGATGGGAAATAATACAGTTAATCGTTTTTTTATAATAATATTACTCTGATGTCTTACACTGGAGAAATAATACAGTTAATCCATGTTTTCTTAGAGTAATCTATAAATAATTAATCGATCTTATAATAGATAGTATTTTATTTTTGAAAATGAATCAATATTTTCAATTTAATATTTATAATTTAATTTTCCGGCGTATTGGTCGCTACTTTTTTCGATTTAAAGACGAGTGCGACTAATACAAAGCAGCGACTTAATTCATTTAAAGATAATTTTTTTAACCAGCGAAATAGGTTAACTATTTTTGTGTTTCATAAAATAAAAGTAATAAATATTAAGGCAAAATTTTAAGATTCCTTTTTGTTCAATTTATTGGTTTATTTTGATTATTTAAAATTTTTGTTCTTTTTAACTAAGCTATACATCATTTGTTTTATTTAGAAATGCAAAATTTTGTTTTCTAGTATTACAAATAAATTTCAAGTTTTAAAAAGTATTCTATGATTCCAATAATGTATCTTTTTTCGATTATAAAATTTCAATGTAAGTAACATTTTATTGTAATCAGAAGAGAATAGTAACAAAATATATTTGCAGTTTGAAATAAAAGAGATGATATTTGGGAATATTTTCTGCCAAAAATATGTATTCGTACATTTACGTATAAATTCATTTATTTTTAAAAAAAAATTTGGTTTCTGTAAACTTTGATATAAAATGAAAAGTATTTTAATTTATATACTTAAAGGCATAAATTACGTAACGTATATAAATTACGTAACATAATTATTTATATATAAAAAAAATAAACACATTTACATGAAATGAGGACAAAAATAATGGGCATCAGCATAAAATATGTGCAATAAAGATAGTTTTCTAAAGTTTTTAAAAATATTGTTAATCTTATGTTAATAATATTTTTATTAAAATTGAAATTAATAATTTCAGGTGATTTATGATTAATTATTTAAAACGATATGGTTTATTAATTTTCAATTGAAAACAGTTTTGAAGTTATTCTAAAAATGTTTTCGATTACAAATAATTTCGAGAAAATTTTGTTAAGTGATTACAATAATTTTCTTCTTATTTTAATTCAACTTTTAATCAATTTAAAAAAAAATTAACTTTAAAATAAATATTTGAATTATAAATTACGTTTTTCGATACTTTTCTCCTATATTTTCAATAATTTTCGATAATATAGCAACATTTTCAAATTTTAAATCGTTTTAAATTGGAATTTTTTAAAATAAATTATAATTAATACTGCTTCCTTTTGCTTCTTTAATACTTCTTTAATACATATTTTTATAATTAAAAAAACCTCGTAATAAATGACTGCTCTCCATAATTTTTGTCCCTATGTGTATTTTTTATTTTTTTATTTATTTGTATTTTATTTTTCTCATTAAGATAATTTTTTCCTTATTCCAAGTAGCTTTCTTTAATTTTTCTATATGTAAAGTAATTAAGTCTTATACCTTACATTAACTAATTGAATAAACGTTGTTAAAAAATTTATTGGAGGTCTGAAAAAAAACTTTAAGCCATATATCCCACAGGCATAAACTGGTCAAGGTTCTCTACTACTTTATTAAAAAATACACAGAAACGAAAATTATTTGCACAATGATTTATTATTTATTTATAATAAGCTCTTTCATAAAATGCACCTTTTCACAAGAGAAGCAAGTAAAAAAAATTATAATTTATTTTAAAAAATTCCGAAACTTTTTAGAAATTTGGAAAATGATGTTAGAATACCTAAAATTATGGAAAATGCAAAAGAAAATCATCAGAAAACGTAATTTTTAAAAAAAATATTAAATTTAACGTTAATTATTTTTAGATATTCAGAAAATGATTAAAATTATTACAATCAGATAAATAAAATTTCCCAAAATTATTAGTGAATGAAAACATTTTAGAAGAGCTTTAAAAATTTGTATTTAAATAAAAACATTAACATTAAAAAATATTTAAAAAAATCTTTTAAATATAAATTTAATGAAAAATATAACTTT
>CAUHTR010002039.1:0-65764 GCA_959609185.1 Schmidtea polychroa
CATGTTGCTAATGTATCTACAGCAGTAGTCGGTTTTATTTTAATTTCTTCAAATTTTTGTACCACAGCTTAAACTCATATCCAAAAGTTTTTTTTATTACAATCAATATCTTTTTAATAGAAATTAATAAGGTCAGAGTTTACCAAACTTTTTCAGCGACGGAACACTTGGCAAATCCGAAAATTTTGGCGAAACACTTAGCTTATTTTTTAGGTTGGTTAATTCATAATAGTATAAATAAAAGTAAAAAATGTTATTAAAGAAATATCAGCGAATCAGGTAAAAACAGTTATGGAAAGTTGTTTGTTTGAATATTATTGTTTTCAGCGTGTTTTGAAAAATATATTTTATTGAATTATTATTGATTTATTTTATGAATTTAGAAGTTGAAGACATCATAACTGGCGACCACGCCAAAAAAATCAATGCGATAGGGAAAAAGAAAGGAACTAAGAATATGTTAGATTCCTTGTCAAAACAAGCACGTGAGATGCTAAATTTTAATGTAAGAAAGTTTGACGGAAAAGTTGGATCTGAAGCCGAACTTTGGCTAAAGGATATTATGGAATGGCTGAGAATAGAAGATCAAAGTCTAGTAGACGCATTGGATCTTTTGTTGACAGATGCGGCATCGATGTTATGGGAAGCGGCGAAAATGGCGAAGATGACCGATGAAATGGCAAAAGAGTGGTTTATAGAAACTTTTACAGTAAGGAAAACCATTACTAACAAGATTGTGGAACTAGCTCAAATTCAGCAAGAGAGAGATGAAAGATTCCAAGTCTTCGAAATACGAGTAAGAAGTTTAGTTAAAAGTGTATTTAGCTCTGGAATGTCTGATGAACAGATTGTTCGAGACATTATTTCAAACAGAGCGAAAGACGATAGAGTAAAAGAAATATTCTTATCAGGGAAAGTGACAAGTTTTGAAGATGCCAGGGATATGGCAAAAATTCAGGAGAAGATCGAGATGACGAATGACAATAAATTCAATATTGATGCCATAAGAAGAGACTCTTACGCATCAGTGATGAAAAATGGAAAATTCGAGGGTAGACGAGACCAAAGAACAATTGTAAAGACAACTGCACATCAACGCGACGAACACCGAGAGATTAATCATGAGAGGAATAGACCTGGTAATGGTCGGTTTGTACCAATTGTAAATGAAGACAAGAATGGAAATGAGCGGTATAGAGGACGATATGAGACAGGAGAACCAGAGAGAAGAATACCTACAGTATCGCTTAAAGATATTGCAAGAAGGTTATTTAATGACAGCAAGGGAAGAGATTCGCCTCATCCAGTGAAACTGACACCAGGTCAGTGTTTTTGTTGTGGAGAAAAAGGGCACCGGCGTTTTGAATGTCCTATGAAAGACAAATGTCTAATCTGTGGAAAAGAAGGTCATGGATTCAGAGATTGTTTTTTGCTTAAAAATAGAAATGGATATCAGAAGAGAGTGGCATGTATTTACGAAGAAGATCACGAAAGAAATAATGGTGATTTCACAGAAGATTTATATAGTAATTACGAAGAAACGATAAAAAAATCAATGGATAAACCAAAAAAACAAGGACGATCCCATTGCTTTCATTTCGTCAGTGGGGTCGACACAATAATCAGTAGAAAGAAGCGAAATGAAGACATGATGCAGAAGATGTATGAGACGACAGACAGAAGAAAGTGGAGTAAGATTGTAATAAACATGACGACGATTGACATGCTTTGGGACTCTGGAGCGTCAGTATCAGTTATGAGTGAAAAAAGTTGGACAAAGATTGGGAAACCGAGGTTGAAGCAGAGCACAATTTCTCTTTGTGGAGTATTTTCGACGGGAATGGAAAGACCGTTAGGAGCAATGACGATAGAAGCTGATTGGAATGGGAAAAAAAGAATTATTAATGTTATAGTTGTCAAAGATATACGTCCAGATTTCATTGGGGGTGTAGATACAATGGAGAGATTTGGTATTCGACTGGTAGAGGTAGACAATATTGAAGCGTCACAAGTAGGGAGGACATATGTGGACTCACAACGAGAAGAGAAAGCATTATTAATGCTTGGAGACAGGAAGAATGAGCAGTTAGACATATTGCTACGGAAGTTCAAAGGTATTTTTATGGCTTCAACTTTTGATCTCGGGTTTACGAAAGTTGTTCAACATGAAATGAATATAGTAGGTGGGCCTGTAATGTTACAGCCAAGAAGACAACCAATGCATTTAGAACAAAAGCTTGACGAACTTGTCACAAACTTATTAGAAGCGAGAGTTATTAGAAAATGCAAAAGTGCATGGAACGCGCCACTAGTGATTGTGGCTAAGAAAGATGGATCAATAAGGATGTGTGTCGACTATAGAGGGTTGAATGCGATCACTGAAAAGATATCTTTTCCAATGCCAGATACACGATTTCTACTGGATTGTCTGGCAGATTCAAAATATTTCACATCCATCGATCTAGGTCAAGCATATTATCAAGTTGGAATGGCGAAGGAAATTCAAGAGGTCACGGCTTTCAGTACAAGGCAAGGACAGTTTTGTTTTAACCGACTTCCTTTTGGATTAGCAACCGCCCCTGCGACGTTTCAAAGAATGATGCACTCAATGTTGGATGGAATATTATTTAAGGGTGTTGTTGTCTACCTCGATGACATTCTTGTCTATGGAAAAGACAAAGAGGAACACAATAACCGATTAGAGGAAGTATTCAGAAGAATTCAACTAGCGGGGTTGAGAATTAACCCAGAAAAATGTAATCTGTATAAAGAAGAATTGACATTCCTAGGGCACACTGTAAGTGCAAGTGGGATAAAAACGAACGACAAGAAGATTAAAGAGATTCAAGATGCAGAAATACCAGTATGCGCCAAACAATTAAGATCCTTTTTAGGTATGACCAATTACTATAGGAAGTTTATAAAAGACTATGCGAAAATTGCGGAACCTCTACATGCAGCTACGTCCGGCTGTGAGAAAAAGATTAATTGGTCAGAAGATTGCAACAATAGTTTTGAATTACTTAAAACAAAGTTGTGTGAAGCTCCAATTCTAGATTTCCCAAGAAAGGATAGAAACTTTATTCTGGATACAGACGCTAGTTTTGGGGCCATCGGAGCAGTTTTATGTCAAGCTAAAGAAGATGGTACAGAAGTGGTAATTGCATATGGGTCAAGACACTTGACCGCGCATGAAAAAGGTTATTGTGTAACTAGGAAGGAGTTACTTGCTATACACGAATATGTAATGTATTTTAAACAATATCTATACGGAAAGTCATTTGTAGTACGAACGGATCACAAGGCGTTGGTTTTCATGAGATACACAAAAAAACCGATAAGCCCGCAATTTCAAACCTGGCTAGCCAACCTTTCCGGATATGATTTCGATCTTCAATATAGGAAAGGAGAGGAACATGGAAATGCGGACGGAATATCAAGGATTAAAGGGATGTTATGTGCACAATGCCAGACTAGACATGAAGACGCAAAAGAAGAAAAAACCAGAGTAAGACATATTAGCTCATTACAGAAGACTGAGTCGATGACAAAACTCTTAGAAAAGCAACAAGATGATGTAGATTTCATTCACATGACAAGAGTGTTACAGGGAGAAGAGGAAAAAAATGACTTGAATAAAAAGAAATTTCCTTTCAATTTGCATAACAACATAAAATTAGAAGATGGGCTTTTATTATTAGAGAAGAATGGTAAAGATGTCATCCTGGTGCCGATAGACTACTCAAATACGTTAGTTAAAGGAATACATACTGAAATGTGTCACATTGGAGTAAAGAAATTAATTAGCTATATGAGCAACATATTTTTTTGGCCAAACATGCAAGAAACTATACAAAACTGTTTGAGAGTATGTGAGATATGCTGCAAAAGGAAAATAGTGCAGGAGAAGACAAAGGAACGATTGTTGCCGATAATAAGTTCAGAATTTTTAGAGCAGTTGGTCATTGATATAGCACATATGAAGAATGGTGGAGTGTACAAGTATATGCTAGTTATCATTGATCGTTTTAGCAAAATGGTCAGTCTGACCGCACTGGAGAGACAAGACGAGAGATCGATTTTCAAAGCCATATTGGAGAAGTGGATATACCGTTTCGGAAAACCGCGAAATTGTCTGTCAGACAGAGGGAAGAACTTCGATAGTGGTTTTATGAAAACAAATCTAGGAAGACTGGGTATTACGCAACAGTTCAGTTCACCATATCAGCATCAATCTAACGGTTTAGTTGAGAGAACAATACGGACAGTCAGAGACTTGCTGGCAACATCATTAGCAGGTGGACTAGGAGAGCGAAATTGGGCGGAGTTACTTCCTCGAGTAGAATTTTGTATCAACGTGACACAACAGAGCGCGACGGGATTTTCTCCATTTGAAATTGTTTTTGGGAGGAAGATTAACCTTCATTCAACATTGCCTCAGACGACATTGGATACAGTTGAGATACATAGATTGGTAAGAGAGAACAGTGAGAAAGCAGCTAAACGAATGAAAGAGATTGAAACAGAGAAGAGAACGAATCGATGTTTCACGCTGGGGGAGAAAGTATTAGTTCGGAAAGAACCACAAAATCGCGACAAGGATGGACTACAGTATGAAGGTCCTTTGGTCATATCAAAGTTTTTGTCAGAACACCAGGTGGAATTGAGTGACGGGACGACAAAGAAACTCAGACGAATTGAATGGCTTAAGAGATGGGCAGTTCCTTAAAGAAGGGGAGAGTTATGGAAAGTTGTTTGTTTGAATATTATTGTTTTCAGCGTGTTTTGAAAAATATATTTTATTGAATTATTATTGATTTATTTTATGAATTTAGAAGTTGAAGACATCATAACTAAAACAATCCCATCTACCACATCTCTTTCATGCACACATGATGAGAGATAGCCTTTCGCCCTCATAAAAAGTATTGGCACTTGTTAAAGACTTTTATTGCTGTACCCAACTTCAAGGTATTAAAAATCTTCGCATGGTCTTGACGTCATAAAACTCAATGAAGTTTAATCGTCGCTCGTCTTTCATTATGATGTAGAATATGTTCAATTTTCTAAATTTACTCCAACTGTTTGCAAAATATCTATTTAGGCTACGCGGAACATAGTTTGGGAAATCCTGAATTAGGTTATTAAAATTTTGAAGTTCTTCGTCCATTTCCTTTAGCTTGGCATCCGATGGAAAAGGCAGGAAATGATTTTAATATATGCTTGTGAGTTTTAAATCAATCATTCATTTGACTAATTGTCTGTTCTAAAAAGGTATATAACATGATATGCGAAAATATTCTTCTACATTTGTAGTTGGAACATTGTACATGTAATTGAACATGTAACGATGTATTTGTCTCTTTGTCAATCGAGGTACATGAATGTCTGTTTCAGATACTTTATTAGCTAATGAATTTGCGTTTCTAAATAGTGCAGAAAACAGGTTTTCACAATTTTTACGTTTTTCTTGAACCAGTCAGATGAAAGTTTCTGCATATTTGATGGCTTTGCATATGTCAATTTTTGTCGATTGCAATGCAACTACAAGTGAAATTCTGCTTTAAATAAAAAGTTGAGCAACATTTTTGCCCCTGTAGATGAATCCCTGTCTAACTATTCTGCAATTATTTCCAAAGAATGTATGACTGGCTCTTTTCTTTCATAATCTGTACAGAATTGTGGGGGTCTATCCATCGTGTTTGGCACAGTTTTTTTAAACCCAGTTTTTTACATTCAGGGATTAAAATACTTATTTGTTCTGAAAGTTCGTGGGATAATTGAAAAACTGTAGCAAGTTTCAATAGCTCCAATACAGTTACGTATGGAAGCATTGGAGCAAGCACTTGATATTGCTAGATTTAAAAAGTTGGAAAAACAATGCACAAATATGGCTTTCGGGAATTGTTTTTGAATTAATGCTTGTACACCATAATTTCCCGCTCATGGAAGCTCATATAACAAAATGTAATGATAATTTAATATGAATAGAGGAGCGAAGCGAGCAATGGGCATCAAAATATATTATAAATATCCAGGTCCGTAAAAAGGCATTATTGCGCCCTGTGCGGTTCATATATTTGGCGCCCATAAAACCCGAATTCAAAACAGCCTACTATAATAATTATAATATTCATGTTGAGATTGTTAACTATGTATTCATCTCCAACTATTATAATAGGCAGTAATGCTCTTAAAATTCTGTTGCTAATTGAAAAAATGACAGGAACCAATTTTGTGGACTAACATTTTACAAAATACACACCTACGAGGGCATGTTAATGGACCAGTAAACCAGTAATGTTAAAGATAGGCTAGCTAGGGTGCCCTTTTTTCGTGCATGCAATTTGATAATTTTTTTTATTTTTTATTAACATAAAAAAAAGCGTTACATCCCAGCTTTGCGCCCCATTCAGATGTGCGCCCGGTGCGACTACACCGCTCGCACTACCCTTGTTACGGCCCTGTAAATATCCTGCAAACTATCTATTCAACTATATCTTACATTTCAAAACGGAGAGATCGTCCCAAACCGTCGACAATGTATTAACTGATTAAAACACAAGATTAATATTATTATTGATGGTTTGTGCGGTCGGATTTTACCACTTTGATTACGTAGATTATGCTTTTAAGTGTTTCCAATAAATGCTTACAAACATGGAAGTTAATATACTAAATGCAAAATTTACATTTGGAAAGATCTTACTCACTTTTTTCATAAGTGCATTCATCATTTTAATCAGACTTTTATCCACACGCATTTGTGAAAATAACAAAAATTCCTTAATAATTAAATATTCAAAAACCTGAAAGGTAAATATTAACTAATAGCTCTACTTTAGAAATCAGTTCATTTTATTGTTAAAGGGTCTGACTAAAAGAATGTTTTACAGTATTAATCCTATGGAGGACCACCCAAAGCCGGTTTGATAGGGTGTGCGAATGTGCGACCGCACCTGGTCGCGCACTTTGGAAGGCCCCGCAAATTGGAAATTTTATATAATATTATTATTAAATACAAGAAAAAAATTAAAAATTTACACAATATATTTAAATTTCCTTCAATTCAAACAGTTTCTTTAAAAGTTTTTTTTTCTAAAAATGGATTTAAAAAAAATCACAAACATTACATTTTTAAAATGCCTAAAAGAAATGTTTACATTATTACTTTTTTTAATTTAAATTGGAAAAATTTTAATGGCTCCCGATTGGTGGATATTCAAATTCGAACTGTTTTTAAAGAAAATTCAAATTTATTCACATTGATTCCAACCTCGCACATGGCCCCGCAAATGTTCAAGCCGACGCTGGGACCGCCTCAAACATTATTTTCCTTGATTACAATACAAACCACTTGTAAATATGATTAGGAATATTTATCTTTTATGAAGCACTTTTGATTATAAAAAAAAATTTTTTTTAATTTTTTTTTAAATTAATTTTTGCCTTTCCAATTTTCAGATTTCAATTTTTATTTTGGTCGATTTCTGGGAAATATATTTTAATTTAATAATTATTGTAATATAATTTCTTTTCATGATTTTTCTATAATATTGTAAAAAGACAATTTTAATTATGCTTTCTGAAATCTAAAAATTTTTGTTTTTTCCGTCATTTTTACCATTCTATTGCTAGTAATAATAATAAATAATAATAATAATGATAATGTTAAGAACAATATTAAAATATTTTGAAAATAATTTCAAAGAAAAGAAGAAAATGTATTAAATGTGATAAAATTGACAGACAACTTTTAGAAATTTTTTACACGATCTTTAAATGTTTCTGCAAAAAAAGCACTTGAAAAAAAATCAGTTTTTGCGATCACGCACATATTAAATACATCGCATGCGTATAAATTACATCACATAATTAATTCAAAGTAATATGTTAAATAATATTATTCAAATGGAAAGAATCATCGCTTTATTAATGGTCGAAACAAAACACTTTGTAAACAGAACAAAACACAAATGTACATAATCAGGTTGAAGAAATTTACAAGAATTTACACTTGATTATTTTTGTGGATTCACTTTAGGACTGATTATAACTTGAATAGGAATGACAAATGCTTTCTTGATTAGTAAAATTTTATTATTTATATATATACTTGGGCGTCCGCAGGAATTTTTCCAAGGGGGAGGGGGCAAAAATATATTTTTTACTTAGTAGACAATTTTTCTATGTGGGAAGAGAGTTGAAAAAAAATGCATGTGTATAATAAATATTTGGGCCATTATACAAACCCTTTTTTTAAAACCAGAACGTCAGTTAATATTGAAAATTTTATACAAATAACATGATTTGAAATCATTGATTTCCAGATATAATTAATAAAATTAAAACAGTGGAAGCCTCTTTAAATTAAATTTTTTATTAATTTTTTTGTTTTATCTTGGGTTTTTCCAACATTGTTTGAGCGCATCTATTAAAATGTGTTTAAATTATTCGAAAAATAGAATGGTTTGGGAAATTCAGGGGGGGGCGACGCTACAAATTGTGAGGGTGTGCGAAATTTTTATGTTGCCGTCTTTTTTAAATTTCAGTGAAATTTATAAGATTATTATTTATTTATTTTTTATTAAGGAAATAGCATGCCCAAACCAAAAGGTCACGAGTCGCCACTGATATAAATATATATAAAATATAATAAATATTTATAAAACATTTCCGCTTTCTGCGATTTTTGCGTTTTAGCACGAAAAATATACTGTAATTAGTAACTCTGTATAGGCCTACACATATCGAATTATTCTATATCACTTTTAATTCTATTATTATTCTATTAATATTATTAAAAAACAACTTCAGTACTTACCGGAATTAGAAAAAAACAATTATAAACAAATAACAATAGCATTTGAAAAACTGAAACTGAATGAACTTTCTCCTAAGATTTATCAGACTAAAATGTAAAAATTAGCAAAAGCCGCTGGAAATTTTCCACCTTCCCAAGCCTTAGCCGCTTAGCGCCTGCGTGATAGACACCAATTGTACCCGCCTTCCACTGGCCCTGTATATAATCAGGACCGCCCTTACAGTTTTGCAGACACTAGGAAAAAATTATTTTTGGGTCCTAGACAAAATATTAGTTTATGTAATCTATGAGTTGTAACATATTTTATATTTTCAATTATTATATAAAATAAATAGTTAAGATTGAATTTATTAAAAGTTTATTGAAAAGTTTTATGAAACCAATTCTATAACAGTTAAATAGACAGATTTCTTGCCGTTTTTTTTTTGCTAATTCTGCTATTTTGTCACTATAGTATAAAGATTGACAAATCTCACTTAAATAACTGATCGCTTTATCAACCTTTCTTGAGTGATTGTAGACCTCTGAACGAATTTTATTAAATTTAACTTAGCACAATTACAGTCACCAGAAGCCACTGTCATAGGAATGGTCAATAGAATTCGTCGGAGCGATAAAGATATTTGGTAATACCTCAATCAATCTATGGTTATATATGTGTTACAATACCTTTAAAGGTGATAATAGTGAAGTTAAAACATTTGACAGGGTCCCAAGCTAAGTAAGAAGTCACTCTTAGCTCCTTTTTGTAAAATCTTTGGCTTTACTCTGTGAAGATTGAAACACATTTTCTTTATAACTTATAAAAAATTTCTTTGTCTTTTCTAAAAGTCCCCTTGATACACTGCTCACAAGATTCATCTGAGTTAGAATATTATATCAAATGCATTGCGTTATGATGAATTTAAAACTCTTAAGTTCTCTTGCTAGCGAAAGAGCTTCTGTTTGAAATCGATGGTTGTTTCAAAACATTAATTAGAACGTCATAAATGTCACCTATTTGTAATCTAAGAGCTTTTGCACTTTCAACCCTACATACCCATTTTATTTCCGCAGGTCCTTGATTGTAAGATGTTTTAAATGCACATCTAAAAGATTCCACCTGCGAAAAATAATATGGAGATTTATTTTATAACATCAAATAATGACTTCACAGAACTTGATGACCCAGCCATGTCACATAAAATCAAATTCAAATTCTAGCATCCAGAAGAAACATAAAATTTGTACCACTTGGTATTAAAACCATTATCATAAGCTTCACCGTCACAATCGGAAATTGGTAAACATAGTTTTTTCAACTTTTCCAAGAAAATTCCTGATGGAGTAGATCCCGTTGTCACATTACCAGGTAAAAATCCAACAAACTGTTTACCGATTTCTACAGATTTCCCGATTATTTCAACAAAACTTATTACGACAGTCCTCTGCTCTCGATGGCAAACATTGGAAGTGCAGTCTAAAATTAAAGAGCAATATTTTTTATTTTTTCCCATATAATATATGGAGAATAAGAGAGAGGTGACCTCAGCAAATTCGGTGTCCCGTGTGAGATTTATTTTTACCACAGCATTAGGGACGATTATTACATACAGACAATAATTAAAGAAATTTAAGAACCTCACTAATTTATTTAATTAATAATTTAATATATTCGAGTCATTTTATTTAAACAATACAATTTTTTACCATATACCACAACTAGAAAATGATGAAAAAAATTCGGGGCATTTTTATTAGGAAAGCTCTTTTATTAAAATTTTTTCATCGCTTGTCCTAGAAATTATTTCTTAATGTGGTTACTCAAAGATCAAAAATAAGAGATTGAAAAATAAATATTAACAATTGAAAAACTGCTATAAAAAACAATACAAAATAAATTTGCATAATTTCGATATATTAATGGGATCCATAACTTCAAGTATTTTAGCTGTGGGGCGCTCAATGTGTTTTACTTGATAGTTTTATTACTGTCAATGGTTGCAGAAATCTTTAAAAGAAGGACAATAAATAATGATCTTATTTTTTTGAAAGGACATAATATGATAATGAAGGCAGGGCCGTCTTAAGATATTTAGTTCCCGTGGGCTACTAAAAATAATGTGCCCCTCAAATAAATCTCTCTCAATTGATAAAATATTTAAATCATTGAATTTGCTCTGTCCCAAAAAAGATCGTAAATAATTTTTTATTTTTTTTATTGCTGAAAATGATCTTTTGCCACTGCAGTTTGTAGTGGCGATACTTAAAAATATGCGCAGTGCTGTGGTAACGTTTGGAAATGTAGATTCAATTTTCAATTTGATTATCGTCTTTAAACTTAGTTATACAGTAGTTATACGTGAAAACTAATAAAATAAAAAATGAATTTTTATAGAACTAATAACTAAATGACTAATAACTAAATTACTAATAATAACAATAAAACATATAAAAAAGCAAATAAAAATTGCCGCCCTAAAAGGCTTTAGTCCATTTAGCCCTGTGATTAGGGCAGCCCTGAATGAAGGTTTGTCCTCTCCAATGCATGACGTCAGGTCGAATTACTTGTCGAATTACTACGAAGAAAAATACTAGTTTATTTCTGAAAATTTCAGTTTTAGTGGTGAGTTTATATTATTTCTCTCGGATTCTTTTAATCTAGTAAAAATCCAATTGTTATGATGTTTTCTTTTAAGTATACTCAAAACATGAATGACTTCTTCACAATCCTTCACGCTTAAACAAACATCAGTTCCCAGATGTTTAAATTGAGCTGATGACTGACAAAATATTGCGCATTGAAGAAATATTTCTATTGGATACCTTAAACTTTTATTCTATTTACCTTGTACTTAAATGACACGCGTGATAAAAATAGTATTTCATGTAAAAAATGAAATCAGACAGATGAAATCATCAGATTAAAATAAAATTGCACTTTGTATTGTTAAAAAGAAGTAGAATTTAATTTCACATAAAATTTAGAATAATATTACTGAAGAAGAATTTTAATAAAAACATTTTTTTATTTTAAGAAGACTTCACAAGCTTTATTTGTAACAAACTTTTTTATCACTTCTTTGTAATAAATATTTCATAACATTTACAATTATATACAGATATGAATTTGTGAGAAAAATTTGGCATGTAATCTTTCGATACTAAAATTGGAGATCAAAAGAGAAAAGAATAGAGATAAAACAAAATATCGATATAAATATCAAAATGATAAACTAATATACTTTATTTCCAATTTCTTATGTTTAATTAAAAAATTCTTGAAAAGTTATTTTTCACTCGGGCGCTCATTAAAGAGACTTTCTGGCTGGATCGAGTCTTTCAAAATGTCATAGACTCATTGTGTGGTTTAAATATGGTTATATTTGCAGGATGACTTTGACAGAGCTCTTAATTTTATTTATCATTTATTTATTCATAGTTTTGAATTAAATAATAAAATTTTTACAGTAGTATTCATTTTGTGTTCCTCTTATGTGATTGGTTTTACTAATTAATAAATGAAAGTTGCGTAGTTCTATTCCACGAGAAATGTTCAAAACACAATCATAAAGGATCCTTTGATAAATTTTTAAAATGTATTTATTAATTTAAAAAAAATTTGAACTCTGTTTTTAATCAGAATACCTCTTCATAGTATTATCATAACGTATCTGGTTATGTATAAATAACCACCTTTAAAACGAAATAATCGAATAAAACTTTAATAACTTTATCAAGGTTTTAGTCTTTTACTCGAAAAAATCCAACTCAAAGTTATAGAAATTTAATTAAAACATTAATGAGTTACTGTTTTACGCAATTGACGCACACTGAAGCGATTATAATTAATAATAAAAATCCAACCTAATAAAAATAACGAACTCAATGAACCATACGAAAACAATAGACAGAATTCGTATGCACGAGAATGATTCAATGACGTAACGAAAACGCAATTGTTGCGATGCAGTAAACAATAAATCGGGAACATGAGTAATAGAACATGTTTTTGCACGTGTATACCACGAGTAGTGAGTTGATTGACATCGTAATGGCAACAATAAAATTGATTGAATTTATTATTATTATTATTATTATTATTATTATTATTATTATTATTATTATTATTATTATTATTATTATTATTATTATTATTATTATTATTATTATTATTATTATTATTATTATTATTATTATTATTATTATTATTATTATTATTATTATTATTATTATTATTATTATTATTATTATTATTATTATTATTATTATTATTAATATTATCATATTTCTTAAATGTCTCATTCAATATTATTAATGAAAAAAATTTAATGATATTTTTAAAATTAATATTATTTAATTAAGTTAAAATATTTTTTATAAAAGTAACCCCGCGAAAAATCCATTAAAACTTGCTGAAAACCATAATTCAATATGTATTATATTATGTTAATGTTTTTTTTGTTGGGAATTTTATTTTTTTGATAAACACCTGTGGAAAATATTCCTCATCTTTCACACGCACAGACAAATTGATTTCCATTCCGATTTGATTTACCGAAAATTCATTGACCGGTAATTATCGGCCCATGGGTTAAAGAAACCAACAGAGTTGGCGCACTGAGTCAAAAATAAAAAAAAAGTCATGCAAACACAATCCTTCATTATTATTTGAATTTCAAGGAAAGTAATTTTTTTATTAACTATCCTTTTAATCTTCATAGAAAATGCATCCTAGCCCTAAAAAATAGCAAACTTCAAAATTCCCGTTTGGTTTTGAAATATATAAAAATTATTTTCGAAACAAAAGTGAACAATTGCTTAAAATAAAAGACATTAGAGAATACGCTTTGAAAGTCGAATTTCAATATTTATTAATTATTATTAAAAAGAGAGAAGATAAAATATTATTAAGTCACATGTTTTTGAACAGATTTACGCCACCGTCATTTATCGGATAATTATTCGTGTGATTTTCAAAAATTAATAATAATAATAACACATCGTCTTCAAAGCTTATTAGTCCATTAAATTCAGTATTCTTCAATACCTAGGCCGCCAAATAGGCCTTTTTGCAAATGCAATGCTAACTTTCAGTAAAAAAAATGCGGCGCCAATTAACGTCGCCAAATGCTACCTACAAACTAACAGGAACTCATCAGGAAACAGCTCACTGAAGACTGTCATTATTGAACAGGTATATATTGTTATAATAGACTGCATATTTATATTATACAATACTACTTATTATGTAGTTTTGCCATTCTCATTGTACATAGTAGAGCAGGTGAGTAAAATCTTTGATTATTATTATTAACTTGGATTATTTGATGAAGTGTTATTATAGTATTGATTTCAATATCTTTTACTAGATTTTTGAACTTGTAAATTGTGCACAATGAACCAGATTGGTCAACAACCCTATTTAGTTCATTATATATCTCTGATGAAGTCTTGAAATCAATTAAAAAAACAATTTCAATAAAAAATTGGTATGATTTCTGTTGAAATAATTCTAATAAAATCTATCCAATTACAAAATCAAATCAACAAAAAATCCAGTTGAGAAACGAAGTAAATTTTTTATTAAATAGGAATTAACAGTTGTGATTAACTATCGAATTTTTACTGGAATTTCATTGGTTGGTTTTCTGAAAAGAACAAGAAAATAAAAATACACACCGACAATTATGAACTGGTATTGCGTTACCCCATCAGTTGATTCGACTAATTGTGTGTGTACTGATTAATATTTTGTGCGCTAAATTTCGTTCAATCAAATCGTTCGATTTCAAATATTAGTTCGCACACACCTCAGCAATTTAAATCAAGTCCAGCCAACATTTAAAGCATTTAATAGCAATTATCAGGATTGATAATCTCTTGTCAACGAGTTTGATAGTACAGATCGACTAATTTGGTATCGATATCTAATCAGCATCATCAATCTCCTAAAGTAGGTAGGTGCCCTTTCACTGATTTGTAGTTTTATCATTAAAATTCTGTCATGGTATTATAAATGGTATTCTTTCAGACTTGGTAAATTTTGCAATGGACATGAAATTGGAAAACTATGACTCGAGTCTGCTCAATTCCACGAATCAAGATTATAGTGGATTTGCTTGGAATTCAAATCCTATTCCAAACATATTAACCGAAAATCAAGCAGCGAACTTTTATGATTTAACATCGAAAACAAATGATTGTTCGATTTTGAATGCAAATAATTGCGATTTATCTGATTATAGTCGATTTCATGAATATTATTCAGGTAATTTTTTTTATAAACTATTAATAATTTTTTAAATCCAAAAAAATAATAATAAATATCTTGATTGTATATATGAATTACAAACAATCAAAAATCATCAATCAGTAAAAGAATAGTCTTTTATAAATGGATTTGAAACATACAATACTAAACTATTCTATTCTAATCGGAAGAGTTTTTTGCCGCCACTAACTTCCGGTGGAATTGTTTTATTAAAAAATAATAAATAATTCTTTTTTAGTTGCATATTCATTAATGACGCCATTTAATTACTGATCACCTGACTTAATTTAAATTTTAAATGAGAAAAAAAATTAAATTTTTTCAAAAAATATTTTAACGGATTATATGACGTAAAAACTTGTTAAATTGCTAATTACGAGTTAATAACCAGTTGCATAATAAATTAAAATGAGTATTATTTAATTTAGATTATCCTAAAAACCCCGAAGATATCTACTCGCAATTGAAAACGTATTGCAATGCTAACCACAATTCCATATCAAACATAAAACCAGGATGGAATCATTTATTTCCCACGAATCCAGTCCCAGCAAATAACTATCCATCGGTATTTTGTGATCAATCGAAATTGAGTGAATCAAATTTGTCCCATCCTGATTTGTCTCGACTCTATTCCAATTTATCATTAACCAATTCGGGAATCAAACCCATTAATTGGATGCCATTTCCTACATCGAATATTGTTAATCCGTCAATTTATTCCGGCTCAATCCAACCGAATTCCAGATCGACAACCCAACAAAGTCCATCCTCAAATGCTAGTGATCAAAAATACGATTCACTTCAACAACAACAACAGCAACAACAACAACAACAACAACAACATTCCAAATTCGATGAAATCAAATCGACACTGAAAACCGATTTGATTTCTAAACATTCCTCATCCAAAGACACTGTTTCAACGAATGAGTCGTCTTTGGTTTCGAATAACTCTCCAAGAGATAAATCCAATTCGAAGTCAGATATTAACAATTCCAATCCAAAACTATCGAATTATTACGAGCATTCATTGGAACAATTTCCCGAGAATAGTAGCAATTATATCCAATCACTAGTAAGCTCAGGAATGTTTAGAGCGAACGTTTCTAAAGAAACCACTCCGAATTTATCAATGAGATGTCTCCAGTCGAATTACATGAATCATGGCTCGTACTTTCCATCAATTTCCAACAATGATTATGCCAGTGAATCCGGTTGTAACATTTTCCCAAATTCCGAATCTCAAAGCAATTCATTTAGTTCGACAACTAAATTCAAATCATCTAAGAAAAGTAGTTCAAGTAAGTTTTATTCGATTTTCGTTGAGATTAAATATTTTTCACATTATTTTTAACCATTTTCTGATTAATTAATTTTTATATTTCACGTAGTGTAAAGTTTTTAATTACCTAAATTAAGCATTTTTTAATTTTAATGAAATTAGAGGAGAGGGGGGGAGGATAATTTCAGTGGCGGAACTTCAAAATTTGGGTCCCCCGCGCAATGTAAAATATTTCCACTTACATTTTTCGGTTAAAGTTTAATACATAGTTATTCACAGCAGCCGCTATTTAATGATAGTTTTATGTTTGTAGGCAAATATAACTGCGGGAAAAAAGTTTCAGAAAATGATTGTAAATATTTTTTTAGTAATAATTTTGGGCCCCCTATAGCTGGTGGGCCCCCGCAACACAGGGTCCTGCGTCCACTTAGTTACGCCACTGAATAATTTATCTAATCACTTTATCAAAATTTAGAAATATGTTGATTTAGAAATATTAAATTAGAAAATACCGAATATAGTGTTTTTAGACAGTTAATTAGGTGTCATACTGAGGTCATTAGGGCAGTTTTTGAGATCAGTTCTGTCTGTTTTTACAAGAGTGCATAGAGTTTAAGGAAGACTTAATTCTATACAAAGTTAAACGTGGAAAAAATTAATAAATGAATTTAAAATTTTTAAAATTAATTGTATTGTAAATATAAATATATCTATAATAAATTATAAAATACTTTAGGATAAATTAATGATCTTGAGACCTTTGATTCGTTTTGGTCCATCTTAGAGCCATTTGATTTTTTTTCTCAGAGTATAAACGATTTTTAAAAATTGAACTTCCCATTCTGTCTAGAAATTGTCTATTTTAATTATATTTTTTCACATTTCTGGTTAAATTTAATATTAATAAAATCAATATTTTTGTTTTAATAATTAAAATTAATTTTGATTAATTTAGACAATTGAGTCTTTTTGAATTAATTAATAATTCATCTCAGATAATAATAGTAATTTAGACAATTGAGTCTTTTTGAATTAATTAATAATTCATTTCAGATAATAATAGTAATTTATAGAAAATGATTACAATTAATCGTGTTTACATTCAATAACAAAAAAAACATTTTTCCATTTTAACATTTCCCCCTCAAATTATATATTGATTTCTGTAACTGGCTCTATGTCGATCTATTTTTCTTTTACTGGTGAACCTGCTGCCATTCTACAATGCTGGTACCAGATATCATGGAGTATGTGGCATTTTCAAAAAAAGAAAACACCTGCAGCACCTATTTTTCTAGGTATCACCAGTGCTTAATGAGCCGAGATATGATAAATGAATATTTGCCCTTCTGTCAGCATCGTGTTAGCGCGATTGCTTCATGCCAATGTTTATTTAGTAGCCCCACACCATCTTTGGACTAAAATAATTTTAAAGACATGATTCTGACATTATTTCTTGTAAGTCGCTGTGCAGACAAGACTGGTATAAGATGACTAACCTTGTCCACTACTTTCTAAGCGTGCGTGTCGAAAATTGATGAATATTATTTTATAGCCCATCATTAATATACTATTATTAATAATTGTAAAATAGATAATTCGAAATTCCAGAACTTGCTTTTGTTTTATTAAGTGTGAAATTTTATTTACTTTTGTTTCAGATGAAGGCCGCGAATGTGTTAATTGTGGAGCGGTCAATACGCCTCTTTGGAGACGAGACGGTCAAGGAAATTATCTCTGTAATGCCTGTGGACTGTATCAGAAAATGAATGGACAAAATCGACCATTAATTAAGCCCAAACGAAGATTGGTAAGTTAATAATTTTCTTTTTTTTTAAAAACTCGATTAGTATAATTATTTATTTGTTATCTTTTCCGTCATCACCTTTTCCCATTCTGGGGCAATTCCAGTTGATATATATTCTATTGGAATTGTAAATAAAATAAAATTAATAAAAATTATTCAACTTTTCAAATTCTCTACATCTCTGAAAACATGATCGAAACAATGATATTGATATTCTATTATTTCTCCTAAACAATGAGGTAAGTAGGGATATATCATTTGCGTGACCAAATGGACTATAGAAATGTGCATGATCTAAATCAGATATCAGGGTTTTCAATATCAATGATTAAAATAATAATTTTTTTATCTTAATAAATAATTATGTTTGCTTAATCGTTGTCTATATTTAATTTTATATTACTATTCAAATTTTAAATTTATATTTTTAAAAAAAAAATTTTAATTAATTTAAAATTAAAAAAAATAATAAATTCTATTATTAGTTATTTTCGTCTATTATTTCTATTGTAAAAATTAATTCAAAATAGGAAATACTCATTGCGTAACTATAAAAGAAAATTTTCTGAAATTAATTCTTGTTTAATATTTTTATAATTTTAAGGGAAATTTCGTAATCTTGTCAAAAATCTATTGCTTTTACAATTCTTGAACAAAAAAAAAGATTTCATTTTTTTGTAATTCCTTTAAGCCAGATTTATCTGATGACTGATCAAGCCGATAACGACTTTTTAGACGTGTTTTCATTTGTTATCGTCTTTTGTATTTTTCCAGTTCCCACTGATTGATTTTCAGTTCGGGAAACATATTAAAAATATTTTTTATGCAGAGTGTTTTTTCATTTTTTTTATTATTGTTTTTTATTTCAATTTCAGTCAGCATCTCGTCGAACCGGTACAATCTGTTCAAATTGCAATACATCGACAACGACATTGTGGAGAAGAAATAGTAATGGTGAACCAGTTTGTAATGCCTGTGGACTTTACTTCAAATTGCACAGCGTAAGTATTTATACTTTTAATTATTTTATTTAATGAATTAAAACAAAACAATATATTTTAATCCATCATAATAATATAAAGATGTGGATTATAACAACAGAAAAATAAACAACATAACCTGTCATCGTGCGTGTTTATGAAAATTATGTAATAACAAACATATTGGCTAGGAAGATATAAAGATTTTTATCAGATAATAATTTAACATCTCCACCACATTCTTTCCAACAAAAACAGTGATACAAGCGGTTACTGATGTAGATTGAGATACTGTAGATAAGCGTTGTTAGATCAGCCTCGATAACGGATCCTAATAAATGCGTATTGTCCATAGTTTGATGGGTGAAACAATTGATAGATGATTGAGAGTGAACGCGGATTTTCTCGCGGATAATGAACAATGAAAACAGAACATTAGACAAAAATCCACAAAAATTATTTGACAATTAAACTCAAATACTGATTTTCATTGTTTCTTTGTTGAAAAATAAATTTTTTAAATTTTAAAATCAAACAGCAAACAGAACCTAAATACTTTAATTTTCACATTGTGTCAGATGAGGAATTTTTTGGGAAAATAAAATCCAAAAATATTTTCTAAAATAAATTGATTAACAACTTTCAATATTTACAGGTCAGCCGGCCACCAACCATGAAAAAGGAGGGCATTCAAACAAGAAATCGAAAAGTGTCTCACAAAAGTAAACGTCGACGATCTGAAGAATTGGATTACTTCAAATCGTCAAATCATTTACAATGTTTTTCAACTCCTTTTAATCATCCAGGTGCTGGAATGTCTCCCGATAGTTTTCCACAGTCCATCCAGTCGCCGTATATGAGTTCATATTTTCAAAACAATCAAATATTGTCGGACAATAACCCACAAAACCCTTTGGCTATGTTCAATAGTTTAAATTCACACAATATTCATTCATCAGTCACCAGTGCTCGGGAAACGAACTTAATGCACTCAACGAATCATATGATGCAGTCCTCACATCATCCTACAACTTTGCCAGTGGCCGGAGGTGGTGGTCATTTTAATCATTTCAATTCCAATTCCTCTCCCAATTTATCAACTGCTTATCTTGGACAAGGAATGTGTTAAAATTTCCTTTCGATTCCCACCACCATCACCCGAGAAATTGTACTTAAAATTGTCATGTATATAGATTTATCATTTTTTTAATCGCTGATCAGAATGTACAATATATTATGTGATATTGAATATTTATTTTTCTCTTTACTACATCGTTTTTTTTTATTAATTTAATAATAAATTAAATATTAATTCTCGAATGTCAAAGGCTTCTTATTAATTTAAAGGGTTAAATAAAGGACATATTGTTAGAAAATTAATGGAATTTAAAGTTCTCGAAGGTATTCTAACAGGTGAAATATGTTCAATTAATAATGATAATACTCTGAGAACACAACCACTTGATCACGGGCGATTCGAAAATTGATTTGATTGGCTTTTTGACTTGATTTGAATTCCACAACTACTTCTGATTTATTAATTCAGTACGCAAGTTTTCTTCTTGTTTCTCTTCAAACTGTTTTCCTTATTCCCAATAATTTATTTAAAATATCACAGCAAATTGTTCTCATCTCTCCTAGTTTGTGTCCAGTTTTTATACCTTGCCATCTAATGGTACTTATTGATTATGTATTCAATTTTTATCTGTTCCATTAGGCACTCCGTAATCTCTGCATGCTGTCGAGATATCTATTATTTTGACGATTTCATCTCTCGGATTCCCCATGTTTATTGTTTTCTTTACCTCGAATAGGCCATCGAGATAACAGGATAATTTTAACTTTGTTTTACTTTTTGTTTTTCTTCTTTTTCACTTGTACTTGTTAATTAAGAATGACCTTTTATTCAATTGTCAGATTTTCTTGATTTTCTTCTATTCCCTTCTTATTTTTCAATATCTCTTTTCCAATCCAATTTACTGAGTTTCAATTTCTGAAATTTTTCTAGTTGAGTACAGGATTTAATAAATTATTTGCAATGGTTCAATTTTCAAAACTGTAACACCTAGACCTATAAAATAATTTTTGCAAAATACTTAAAAATTAGTTTAGTACACAATTTAATAAATTATTTGTAATGATTCAACTTTAAAAACTGTATACCGAGACCTAAAAAATTATTTTGTAAAAATGTTTAAAATGTAGGCTGGTGAAGTCTACTATTTGAATCAGTTTTTACAATTTCAGAAAAACTATTAAGATCAGCCAAAGAAAAAAAATTATTTTTATATTATTATTAAATTATATATCTGTATTTAATTTCCTTTTCTTTCATCTCACACTGAGATATTGTTCATTTTGAACACTGGAAAGTCGAGTTTATTCATTTTATACTACAATTAAATCCAACTTTATTCTTGAAATTTAAACAGAGACGCAACCGAAATTTTATTAAAGAAAAGAACAAGAGAATATTTTTGTCAAAATTGAATTTTGAAAATTTCCATTAAAATTATTTACATTTTCTTTTAACTGATTTTTTTTCCGACTAATAGAATCTACCAGTAAGCGCTTGAAAAAGGAAGAGCCGTAAATTCGTTAAAATATAAAACCAAATATAAACAAATAACAATGAAAATAAATGAAAATACATCAATGATAAAAATGATGTAAAATTATTTAAAAATATTTGAAAGAATAAATTTTTACTTAAAAAATAATTTACAAAAGTTGCTTTCTTAATTTCATAAATTATCGGTGATTTATTATAAATTTTTTAAAAAACACTAAAGAAGTTGTTTTTACTTATAAAATTAAAAAAATGTTTAAGTAGTATAATAAATTTTTTTTGAAAAAAGTAACAGAAATGATAATTGATTGGCAAATTTCACTCGACCGGTATCCTAAAAATAAATTTTAAAAAATTAGGATACCTGTAAATAAAAATTAATACATATGATTATATTGTATAATATAAGGTAGAGCTTTCCAACCGGTGTGTCGCGACACTTTAGTGTGTCGGCAGCGCTGCATAGGTGTGTCACGTGAACATAATGAAAATCCAGAGTCCCTTAATTTTATAAACTTTTTAACGATTGTTAGACTGAAATACAATACGCATATATAGTCCGTCGTGTTTTAGCTGCAAGAACGCTTGTTTACCCTATTTATTAGTTAATCGTTGGAATTCGATATTTATATTTAAATATGTTTCATTGTCTAAACCTAAACATTTTTTTACCATTAATTTATATTATATAGTCTTCGTTTGTTTAAATTGAGGAATGCAAATCTAGATCAAGGTTAGATTTTTCAATAACATGGCTTTAGAAGTTGAAGCTATCACTTCATTTGAAACCTTTTTTAAACTTTTGTTGAAATATTTTTTCCTCGTTTTCATTTTCTTTTTGACTACATTTAAATTATTTTGTCCCCATTTTTTCTGAATGATTTTATATAAATGTTGCTAAATGATGAGGTGGAACATATGGTTTCGGGTACCGATTTAGTAAAAATAAGGCGGAGCTAAATTGAGATTAAACTTAAAAGATTTTATTTTTAATATTGAATTTTCGAAGTACATTACTTTATTTCAAATAATATTTAATATCTATACTGCATAGAGTTCAGTCAACCAACCAACAATATCATTCTTGAATTTCCACGCTTAGAACTTCTCCCATACTTCACATACCGTTCAAATCTATCTCAACTTCCTTTACACTCTTTGGTTGTATGGGGCACGTTTTACAAGGAAGTAACTTATTTATATAAATTATAATTATTTATAATTTATTTAAATAACTTATTTATCCATATATAATCAAAAAGCTTTAATAGATGCCTATTCTTGAAAAATTATAAATACACATTTTCCTTTCATTCTTACCTTTAACCTTTTTCTAAAAAAAATTTCAAACGACCATTACGTGACTGACCAATGACTTTTCAGATACATTCTAATGATAACATATTTTCTTTATCTTTTTTTATTTTTCTGGTACCTAAGGTTTAAGTCATGCAGTTATGTTTACACTACTTCCTAAAATATTTGGTCAGGCAATGCATAATTTTATATCAAGTATCTTTTCAAATATAAAACGGGAGTCAATAATAATTAATTAGAAAAAAAATGAAATAAAAAAGATTTTAATTAGTTTATCTTATAAGCGATCTGCGTAAAGATATACCAACCATAACCTCAAAAGCAAAATGAGCCATTTTCGGAAAAGTCAACAAAAATAAATAAAATAAGTATTATTTTCAAATTATATGAAAAAGTTATGACAATATTGAAGACTTCGACAGTTATTGTTAAAATGTTTCACTTCAATTACAAGTTGCGCAAACGCAAAACGTCGAATAGTTATATTTCATGAATTATTTTTTTATTATTTAGAATTAATTATTAAGTTCGAAAAAGGTAATTTTTGATTTCCTGTAAAACTTTCCGAAATTTTCGTCTGACATCTACCAAGACAGAAATTTACAACAGGAGGAATTACGCATTTACACAGATCGAAGCAGGAATCGGATTGAAAGGAATTATGACAGATATTAATTACAGGATAAGCCAACACCGTTGACAGTACAATGGAAACCGATAATCCGCAACAAGTTTAATAAACATTTAATTGAGAAAGAATGATGGCAACAATAGAGCGAATAGAGGATTTGAGCAATAGTTGCTATCCACCAATCAGCAATTGGCGGGCAATTACATGTCAATTTCCCATGGAAATTAGATGATTTATTACCGTCTTACATTTCTCCACAGTATTGGTCATTTAAATTTCATTAAACTTTGATTTTTTTTATGATTTTTTATTAAAAGTCGATTTTTGCCTATCATTTCCACATACTTCAAACAGACACACCGAGAGATTCAACAGATTTCTTTTACCGATTTACACATTATTATCAATACAATCATCTTGTATTGTTTGCAATGCCCATTTTTCATTGAATTTGCACACAAAATCGATATATTTCCTCTGATTTAGTGATTGGAATTTACCGATAATTTTTACAAAAATAGTCATATAATAATCTTTTAAAATCTTTAATTTATATATAATTTTTAATAATAATAATAATAATAATAATAATAATAATAATAATAATAATAATAATAATAATAATAATAATAATAATAATAATAATAAAAATAATAATTATAATAAATAAATAATAATTATTATTTATAAGAAAATAGTTGCACTCAAAAATATATATAATTTTTTTTTATTTGTAATTAATATTCTAGACTTTGATTTCAAAAATAAAATAATTTGTTTTTGAAAATTTCTTGTAAATAAAAACAAATAAAATGCAAATTATCTAATACCCGACGCCAGATGCGTATAGAAAAAGGTTATCAGTACGTACCTACACTCGCCAACGATGATAAAATAATTTATTGCTGGCATCATATATTCATAATACTGTAAAATATTTATGATTTTTTTGTTCAAACGGATTGATAAATTTATATTTCCAATGTAATTTTAAATGTTAGGTTAAATTTAAATTATTTTTTAAAGTAAATTATTTGAAAACAATAGCTATAAATATCAGCCGGTATTAATTATTTTTCTTAAACTTATATTTCTTCATTTAATACTATTTCAAAACAAATAGATCTTGGCATACTAAAATTAACATTGAAATATTAGCATGGTTTCTTTTTTTACATACAGTTCAAAAAAGAAAGACAGTAGACAGGGACGGATCTACATATGGGCTAATAGGGTTATAGCCCTGGGTCCAGATTCGCAAGGGGCCCCAACCTCTCGGACATATACCTATTATATTCTATACCAAGCACGGCTTATAAGAGAAAAGATCGCAACAGAAAAAATTTAAAACAAAAATTTACTAATATTTATTAAAAATCAACAAAAAATAATATATAACATTAAAACGTGACTAATTTTCATCACTTAATCACCTCAAGGAACGATCAAGGTCATTTTTATTAACCGGTAGTGATAAGACGCAGCTGCAGAAACAAATAGTGATCGTATTGTAAATACAGGTTCCCGACTAAGTATTATTTGGTCGACTATTGTATCAGTATTTGTATATTTTTTTTGAAACGTGTAGGGCCTCTTGGTATTTTTAAGCCCTAGGCCCCAAAAAAGCTAGATCTGTTCCTGACAGTAGAACATTTCTTAAGTTTAGGGCAACCATTTTTACTTCCTTCAAAAAATCGAGACCACGGTACTTTTTATTTTAGAATCAAAAAATATTTATTAGTATTTATTAATAGCCTATTTATTTTATCATACGATATATGGGAAATTATTATTATTTATAAAATTTAAAGAACAAATTTTGAACAATTTTATCTGGACTGAATATCAGAAAAAAATGTTGAACAGGTCAGCCTGTAATTTAATTTTTTGCATAATTCAACTTTTAATATTGCAACGTCCAAGCAATTGCGTTTGTCCATACGCGCATTGCCCATCAGAGAAAATATCCGCTCAACAGACGTATTGCTAGCTGGTATTGAAAGTATTGTTCCAAAGTATTGTTTCAAGTGAAAAAGGCAGTGCCGAAAATTCGTGAGTATCAAAAAACATATTACTGATTTATAGTCTTCAAGCTCTCTTTTTAATAAAAAGACTATTGTCTTGAAATAATTGTAACTATATAAAATCATAACTGATATAACTGAAATGGAATTTATAGTTGCTAATACTAGTGGAATTAAATTCATATTTGAAGATCAAGTTGGTCTTGATGAATTGCCATTCTCAAAAGGGATCTTCGAAACAACCCATTAACTTATTTAGAATTCCCTGAGTTACAGAAAATAGCGAAACGCGATAGGAAATAATTTACATGATCCCTTATTTTTACGCATCTGTAGCAAACATCATTTGTGATATCAGTTAAAGCTTTTCCATAGATTTGGGAGCAAGTATATTCCTGACAGTTTTTCCCCATTCGTGAAACTATGCAAGCTGATTTTCATCCTCAAATAACGTTTACAACAATTAAAGACAAGAAAAGAAAAATTTTTGGCGAAGATGGCAGCCCAACGTATGTCTTACCTTTATTATGAATTTTATAAAATTTAATTAAATATTATTAAAAGAAATGTTGTTGATTTCATTATATCTTATTTATTTTTCACGAAAATTTGTATTGAATAAACAAATATTTCGATTTGCTTTTGACACAAATAAGGATCACAAAGATCAACATGAAGGTATCACGGACCAAGTAGAGAACATACAAAAATTCATAACTAGCCAATAACAATTATTTACAGTTATATAAAATTTTATACAAAATTTTGTAATCTACAACAAGTTTTTCCAAATGAAAAGTCAGAGGATGATATACAATATCAAACAGGGTTTATAAAGCGCTAAACAGATGTATCTCAAACAGAATATTTTAAAAGAAATTGAAAAATGACCAGACTCAGATTAGAGCAAAGGCTTTAAATACTGTTTTATTTGTACACTCCAATTCTTTTAGTCTAGCATAACTTACAACAAGTGGGGTTCGTGACGAGGTGAGTGTACTCAGCATTCTAGATGGTCGTAACTTAGGACTAGCATTTTATAAAGGCTGGTCTTGCGGTTCATATTTATCCATAAAGATTTATTAATAAAAAAATTAAATTTAAATTTTTTTCTTAACTTTACATAAATTACTAAGACAAATATATTAATAATATTTTTTCTAAAAATTACTTAAGTCTGAAAAGAAAAACAAAGTCAAGAATGATAGACTTTTCGAAATGAGTAGTAACATGTTGATTTGTATCTGTAAAAATTATCATTCATCATAATAAAATATTGGTAGGTGTAGTTTTGTTTTTGACATTTTTTTACAGAATCTGGCGCCGATTTTATTATCATTGTTTTCAAAATAATTTCAGTATTATTAAAAAAATTTTAAAAATAAAAATCGTTTTTTGGAGTTAAAGTTTAAATAAAAAATAACTCAAAATCGAGTAAAATTTTTACTTTATTCTATTAATAAAATATTAAAGTATTTGCGGAACTTTAAAATTTTGACCCTCCCGCCCAAGAAATATTCTCCTCTAATAGATCTTAAATATCGTATTACAATAAAAATTAAAATAAAAATTAAATAAAAATAATATAAAAACGAAACTAAAACAAATTTTAATTTTTGGCTAATTCATACACAAACACAACACACAAGTTATCAAAATTAATTAAACAAAATCAATATAATCCTTGAATTCATTTCAAAGAGGCAAAACTAAGCTTTAGTACTAAAATTAATATTTAAAGAATGTAATTTTAATACGAATGATAAGTTTTTAATAATAGTTTTATATTTTTTTAAATTTATTTATTTTTAAAATACATTTAATGCACGCTTGATTTACGAGACAAATTTCACTAAACAGTATTAATTTTTTATAATCAATTTAATGAGTAACATAATTTTTAATTTTTAACATTAATCATTTTCGGTCTTAAAATGTCTAAATCGTAGGTTCTTAAACTGATTCAAAAAAAAATTAAAATTAAATTGAAGAAAGATTTTAATTATTTTGATATTTCAAAAAACGTTTGACATGGTTGAATTAATCTTATAATTTATTTAGGAATTTATTTTATTTTTAATTTGCATTTAAAATTGTATAAAAAAATATTTGGATGTTTGTTATTCCACAAAAAAAAATCAAAATTTTATTTCAGATCTTTTAACGGGTGGTCTCTGGAGTAAACGACAGCTCTTAATAATGAAATGAAATAAATTAATATAAGTATTTTTTCTAAAAAAGAACAATTTTTAAAATTTTTTTTGCTAACAAATACTTTAATAAAAATTAAAAAATTTATTAACTGACTAATATTAAAATTATCGGACAGTTTTAAGATATTCTAAGGATTGTAAAAATTCCTAACATTATCCACAGAAACTAGGGTAGATTACAGTATTAAACAATTTAGCGGTTAGAACCAAACTTTTATCTTAACCCTTTCGTGAAGTCTTTATTCTATGGAACATCGGAATACTAAATCACTAAATATGCTGCGTCGCTCAACGTGCTCAAGTAAAGTGAGCAAATGTGACGGTATCATAACATTTTGTGTCGGTACAAATGCGGGCACTATAATGACGCATTGTAAAAAATTTAATTAAATTTTACCCAATTAAAAGCATTTAGTCCTGATATAAAACTTAATGGTACACATGAGTACTAGAAGTCGTGAAAGGGTTAACAACCCTTTTGATTACGTCATAAAAATTCAGAATCTCTTCCACGATTACATTTAATAATATCAAAATTATTATATTTTTGGGTGATCGATGAATCATGATATTAACCACTTACCTGGAATGATATTCTATCTTTATTCAATATCGATACGATGTGTACACAGTGCCAGATTTAGGTATAGGCGACATAGGCGACTGCCTAGAGCGGCAAAATTATGAAAATTTAAAAATATTTTTTATGTTATGAAAATTATTTATTGTGCTTCGTGCTACTAATATCACTTTTTATGTAGCGCCAAATTGTCTAAGGCCTAGAGTGTACAAATACCTGATTAAAACTACAACCCGGGTAGTCGAGTAGTTTTTTTTCAATTACCCGGGTACCTGGATAACCCGAAAAAGCTTCCCAATTTTAAAATATATCAAAAAAATCATTAAAAATCAAAAATTTATCCAATATTGCTTTTTTATTGATTTATGTACACATTTATTTATTACAAGTAAAGTAATATTTTAAAAATAGTAATGCATTTAGCGTTTTTTGATCTAGCCGACTGCTAAGTTTTGTGATAATATTACCTGCAACTGAAAATACTCGCTCTGCAGTAGTAGATGTATGAATAATGGTTATTAGAGCCCGATATAAATGGTCCAGCGACGCTGTTATTTTTCCGTTAGCCTCACTCAGCTTAAATTCCTTCTCAATATTTCGTTTATGTATGGAGGCAGTCATTGTTTTCGGCGCAGTAAATGAACTAACACACTCTCTTAGTTGATCATACGCAGTTTTCTCAAAGATAACAATTACTTCACCTGACAAATTGTTAGGAGTTGAAGTAGAAGGTCTTTTGGTTGGACTTTCATATATTCATATATTTAATTTATAACAAACAATTCTCAAATAATAAGTTTGATTTATAAGAAATCCATAAATAATAAATATTAAAATACTTTTATTTTACCTAGTAGTATAAGTTATATATTAAAAGTTATACTAATTCGTTATTCGTGTAACAAAATTCCAATAAGAAAACGTTTTACCATAAAAATTACACAAATAATGATGAATGTCAAAAGGCTGTTTTTCTTAGTTGCAGTAAAAAATTTTCTTTTTCTTGTACAAAAATCTTTTCTTTAAACTTACGCTTACGCCATCTGTTATGCACTGTCTTATCCTTTTTCTTAAATTAGATAATATATGACGATGATATTGTTTAAGAGAAAAAGTTTTTAAGTTGTTGAAATTTATATAAAATAAGTCAAAATTTCGCTCCGGGTATTCGGGTATTGAAGAAAATACAAAATTACCCGGATACCCGATACCCGGTATTGTGCACTCTACTAAGTCCGGCACTGCGATCACCCAGTGGTAACAGATTACCCAATCTTATTACCCACTTACAGCGGCATTATTTCAAATTGTCTAAAGCCGAAACTGTGTGCACATTACACAATGTGATCTTTGCTAAGTTGGTAATTCTATCAACAAGTTATATATTCTATTTCGCCCAATTTACTTATTTAATTTAAAATAACATTCCAACTTACTGCGATCTGCTTTTCGGGTTCGCCACGCGCGTTTATTAATTAATTGCCATCAAAACCGGTTAACAATTATTGGTCTGATTCTAATTTTGATTTTCATTCCAACGCTACCAATGAAATCACCATTTAATTCTGTCAATAAATTCTATGCTTCCCACGAAAATATATACGTGTTTTTAGCAATTTATTATTGCTAAGTTAGTGTTAAAAACTTTCTAATACTTCATAGGCAACTCTGGTCCAGAAAGAGTTAAAAGCTTGAAATATAAATTTTCTTTCTTTGGGGATTGCGTTGCGTATAACTTTAAAGACCTTAATAAATATATTTTATTATTTATTTCTCTGGGAAATCACAAAGCTTTTTGGATACTGAAGTGGGCATGTTCTCGCTCTATCATTTTTTTGTATCAATTTTGTCGTAATATTATTATAGGTGCAATAAAAGTTTACTGTTTTTTTTAATAAATCACGCAATTTAAATTAAACCCTAAGATACCTAGCACGAATCTCAAACTTATGTTTTTGAAGTCATAATGAGCACCATTTGAAAGGCTCATTAGTACTGGGATATATTTATTTCTAATTTCGGCAGACCATTAATACTTTTTGGAAATGAAAGAAAAGGCACCCTCTTTTTATTTTGTGTTTCTTTAATGGTAAAATTAAGAAAGATATTAAAATTTAATTTTCAATGGACAAAGGATATCTGAGTTAATATATAGATTATGAAGGCAATTTCGCCATGTTATAAATACTCATTTAAAAGACCAAAACAGTTCGGGTATAGTTGTCTTGAGCATTCTATTTATTGTGAACATTTTATGTGTAAAATGAAATATTTTGCGTACCCGGAGGCGATATTAACGTAATCAGAACTCTCGATATAATGATATACAATTTGTCAGTTTATATTTATTATTTCCAGATAATATTTCGAGAGTTGATAGTCATGACCATTTGTTCGCATGTTATCTATTGGCCAATAATCGGCTAATTTTTTTATTGGTTCATTATCACTTTAACCGTAAATAAAAACATGTTTGTCACTGAACTTATTTTTCAACTCACAAACGAATTGAGTGTGAATTTCTTGATAAAGATTTTGTTCACAACCCCTCAGTCCAACAAACACGAGTTCACTTAAAATACCTTTTGATTCATTATGCGACCATAAACTTTAATTGGGAAACTCATAAATCTCTGATGAAAATATGAGTCGAGGCTAAGAAAATTTGCATGGCATATAGAAAAGGGTATTTTATGAAATTTATTGTTTCATCTCTAAAGTCTAGAAAGTATAAATATGGTGTTTGTTTTTTCCTCTTACATGTCATTCGTATAGTTCTCGGACAGAAAAGAAGCTAGTTCTTTTAATGTCCAAAGTAGAAAAGATTTGCATTTTTGACAGTGAGTTTTTATTGAACATACTTTATAGGATGAATCCTAGAGTGGGTAGTATTAGATAAAAGATTAAAATAATACAAAATGATTAATAAATACAATAACAATATATTTATATTTTCTACCGATACACTATCTTGAAATATCTAAGATCTAAACAGGTACCATTATTTCATCAGTTCCTATTTGTGATTTTTATTTAAAGAACTCTGAATATTGTTTAGGATACCTGAATAACAAAAAAATTAAATAATGTTTCATAATGAATATGAATGATCGAGGAAATGATGCCATGCTCTCGAATTCGGGGGAAATGAACGAAGCGAAGAAATTGGAAAACGAAAAAGATTTAGCAAATATCAATGAAATCAAATAACGAAACGTGATGAAGTCGCTTTTTTTATTAATAATTACAAATGCAAATGAAGAAAACAAAAACAAAAACCACATGGGAATGGACATCTCTTATCTTAAGAGTTACAGGAGATAATAAATGAATCACTGGAACAGTCGGAAAAACAAAAAGGAACAAAACATTATAAAATTATATATTTTGACAGATGTCAGAGATAAATCGGGAATTAGGAATGTCCAGAGGAATATGCGTGAAAGCAAGATAATTATCTATAAGTGTCGGGAAATGGCACTAATTGCAAAAGAAGGAAGAAAAATTTAATTGGAGAAGCAGAAGTAGAGAGGAAACGGAATATTGAGAATTAGAAAGAAGAAGAAGTAAAATCGAAAAAGTAATCAATAAAAGTTAAAACGAAACAGCCAGAGAAAAATAGAAAAAGGTATATAATCGTTAAATCAATAAGCCAGCAATAATCGAAGTAACAAGTGGAAATTGTTAAATTAAACGGATCAATTGAGCGAGGTGTCAGCCACTAGCAGCAGTTAAGCCGTCGTATAATTAAATGGTTCCTAAAGTGCCATTCCTTCCGAAGGGTTTGTAATAAGCACCCGAGTACGTTTGGATTGCAGTGAGTAATTGGTGTCAGTGTAATCGTTATAACCATTTGTGGTATTCAATAAAGTTATATTATTTGGAATTCGCTATTGTTGTTGAATATAACACGCTCGGAGTCAGATAGTAGTTATTGATTTGATAAACCACTGACAACCCACAAACCCCAAAATAAAATGGAAAACCCACAATTTTCGTCGGGTGTTTTATATAAAAAATGATCCACCAGAAACACAAACTAAGAAATATAAAGAAAGTGTATTAAAAAGAAATTCTCAATAGTTTAACAAAATAAAGGCCTCCTTTGAGATGATGTTATACAAATTGATTACAGACAATGAGTATTAAGTACTTCCTCATGTTGGACTTAGAAACCTATGAAATAAAAAATTAATGTGTCAGTGTCATGTGTCATTGAGAACTGAAAAATTTATTGCTTTTTATGGTTTACCATGTAAAACACTTTTATTATTAGAGTCGCTTTTCATTTAATTGTTTTGGAATTTTGGACATATTTAGTTCTCAGCATAAGAAAACTACATTTCTTTTTATTGCATATTCGACGAAGCTTCGATTTTGTGCCAAGTGCAGTTGCTCCTCCACCCCAACCTTTTACAGTAATCACTCATGCATCTTCTAATTTCAATCATTCCATATCTGCAATATATATTTACTAAATATGTTAACCATATTTCAAAAAGTTAGAAACTTAGGTTGGCTCTTTCTTAGGGCGAAATCGGCATTTGCCAAGGGTGCCAAAGAGTTAGGCGCAGTAGCTTTGCAATCAATATTCGGAAAAAAAATTTTAAAATTGTTTACCAAATTTATTTATTTTTTGAAAAATTTTTTTGTCCATGCCAGTTTCTATAAAAATGGCAGAAAGAAGCTTTTCGAGACTAAAATTAATCAAAAATCATTTGAGAACAAGTATAATACACAATGGTTGGATGGTCTTTCAGTGATGTCCATTGAAAGGGATCTAATGAAAGAATTAGATACAAATGTTTTAATTTCCAAATTTTCTGAAATTAAATCACGAAAAGTTGTATTGTAATCTTTAGCATGGGAGTCGATGAAATAAATATTATTTTATTATTTGCTTCTTTTTTTTAATAAAATGTGTTCTTTTGTAGGGTGTGTAGGGAGATGATTTTATAATGAAAAGACTATTTTTTTAATTCTAATGTTCGCATAATGACATTTATAATATATTCTTTTCATTTGTTTATGACGGAAATGTCCGTTATTTTTATTTTGAATCACAAATACAACTGTTTGTACATGGTGCCTTAATCTCTTAGATATGCAAATCAAATTCACTGGTATTTTTATAAATGAGAATATAAACAGTACAAAAATGGCGCTGCATTACTTCTATGCCAAGGGCCGTATGCGAATATACATAGGGATATATGTAGGGATATATGGACCATAATTAAGGAAATAATAAATTATGTTATATATTCGAGGTTCAGATTTTTAGCCGGATTATTAAGGATTTTTATAAATTAATCATTTTCTGAAAATTTAATGTACTTTTGTGCTGAAATCTGAACATTAATTGTTAATATCTATAATGAATGTCAACTAATAATAGACTTCTTTGATGAAAAATATGACTTAAAGATTGACGTCTTAAAGTTTATTTAAACATTTAATTTCATAGACCCTTTTAAAGATGAGTTTTATTAAAGTACTTATCAATAAACTGTCATTCAAGATAACGGCGAATTCATGAAAATTTCCTCCAGACAATTATCAACAGAATCTCTTCCCAAGTGTGAATAGTTGTCAATTACATAATCTTTATCAAATTTTCCATCAATTCATTAGCATTGGAAAAATACGGTAAGAATTTACTACATGTAATGCAAAAATTTTTCCTAACCATTTGAGTTACACTAGGAAATCTACGGGTTTTTTTCTTTTGGTCCAACCAAAAAAAAGTATGAAATGGGTCAAAGCAATTAAAACCTGATAAAGATCTAAGAATTTACCGTATTTTTATGACGTCATAAAAAAATTCAAAAATTAATAAAATAAAAATTCTTCTTAATACCACATAAATAAATTAACTTGATCATTTAAAACAAAATTTGTAATATAATTATTACACTACCAAATCTACCGTGATTTAGTTTTATTATTTGCATTAAATTTTTGACTTAAATTTTATTTCAAACAAACTCAAAAATTGAATAGAATTATAACAATAGACTATTCATGAGGAAATTCAAATTATTATTATTATTATTATTATTATTATTATTATTATTATTATTATTATTATTATTATTATTATTATTATTATTATTATTATTATTATTATTATTATTATTATTATTATTATTATTATTATTATTATTATTATTATTATTATTATTATTATTATTATTTATTATCTTTATGAAATATTCATATATATTTTTCAAACCAAATGTGTCAAATTTTCAAATTAAAAATAAAATTTTAATTTTAAAAGTCAATATTTCACATCATTAAAACAAAATGTTATTTTTAAAATCCACTTGATAAATCACCCGTGGCAGACAAGATGAGTCTTTCCTCGTTTTTCACACATAAAGAAAAGGTTAGTTTTCAGTAATCCGAAGGGTAATCATGTGTGGTGCACACTTTGTAATTTAATCTAACACAATATCGAAACAAGTGGGACAGAATCCCAGTATCTGCTACCAGCGATTCGACCAGATGATAAGGCGAGTTTAGTACAGGCGATCATTGAACACAATCTAATGTTAGTGTAAACTGATGGGCTTGAGATATGTTGATATTTAATGTAAATATAATTTAGATTTCTATTTCAATACCCTTAAAAAGGACTGTTGACGCTTCAGGTAAAAAACACTGAGATTAAATTACTGTTTATTCATTTTGAAATAACCATCAAATTATATGACTTAATTAACTATGATTTGTATTTCAATTTTACCGCCACCTGAAATTTGTTGATTTATATTTACACAATTTTATTTCTATTACCATGTCAAATGTTCGTCTAGAAATTATTCATTATATTCTAAAATATCATCCATCAATAGAGGATAAATATTTGTGAATTTTCATAATAATAATAATAATAATAATAATAATAATAATAATAATAATAATAATAATAATAATAATAATAATAATAATAATAATAATAATAATAATAATAATAATAATAATAATAATAATAATAATAATAATAATGATAATAATAATAATAATAATAATAATAATAATATAATAATAATAAGTAATTAATAATAATAATAATAATAATATTTAAAGTACTTGAATTTAAAAGTTCCTGAAAATTTGCAAAAGTAGTTTTTAAAAAACTTTAAAAATAATTTCAAATTCAATATATTAATTTTCATTTCTTGATCCTCATTTAACTTTTATTAATTTTAAGTTTTTTTAATTTTTAGAAATCTCTATAAAATACGACAAGCTAATTATTAATTATTAAGGAGATATTGCAAATTCTAACATTCCATGAACAAACCAAATAGTCTTACAAAGTCAAAAAAACAATTATTTTAGAGATTTCACTGAATTTTTTTCTATGATAAAAATTGTTTTTACCGAAAATCTAAAACAATATTATTTTCATTATCTTTATCTAGGAAGACATTCTATTTTTACATAATGGTGGGTTTGCATAAAAATACACAAATAAATTTAAAAGTGCAAAAAATTCAAATGCATACAGACTAAAACTGAAAAATTCAAATCAAGAGTAAAATAATTTTAAAAATATTTTTACGTGTAACAAAAAAATCAAATAAACAAATATATTAATTAAAAATTGGTATTATGGGTATTATGGGAGGTAAAGGTGTTACTATAATCAAAACTAATTAATTAATTAATTAATTCATCCAAATGTAATAATTGTATTTGTTTGAAATTTTAAATTCAATGAAGAAATAAATAATTTTAAAACATTAATTTTGATTTAATCCACAAAGTCTTACTTAAACGAGAGTAATAGATATTTGCAATGCTTAATAAGAGTATAAAGAAATTTTAGATCGAAAAGGTTAGAGAAATCCTGATTTAGAGTTATACAACTAAACATGATAAAATCTTAAATTTGACTTTAATCCTTATCTCTATTTAAATGATCACATTTACATAAACAAGAACCTACGCAAAATTGGTAAAAATAGGTGTAAGAATTGACGAGTACCCATAAAACACATATATTACCTTTTATAGTTCTAACCCAAATGACCTGAAATATTTATTGATAGTAAGAATTGACTCTCCTTTTATCTTTTACATTACTTGACAAATCCACCTACGTAAAAGCAATACGTAAAATGCAGTTAAATTCAAAATACGGGGTATTTATACCGCAAATTTTAATGAATATCCTCTGTTATACGGTCAGTCATACATATCAGTCATACAAATAATCAATTTAGACGCGGTTGATATGATACAATACTTGAAATGAAATTTTACAATGAAAAAGCTATTATGATTTTTGTTCTATTATACATATTTAATGTTCTTGTTTAAATTATATTTCAATTATAGCAATATACTTTGGCAATTCCACCACCTTACCAATGCAAGAAAATTAATAGGGAAAGATCAAAACCAAAAGTTTAAAACACAATTCCAACATAAACAAACAAGTTTTCATTTATCAAAAAACCTTTTTTGACTTTGTTCAATTTTATCAAATCTAGATAACCTGTAATTATGGTTTCTGGAAACCCGAATTTTTGAAACTTGTTGATTCCGAGTCTAATATTTTAAAAACCTGGATTCAATCCAAAATCATTATATTAAAAGATCCGCATTATATAATTTTAAAAGATTAAAAGACAAGTTATTTTAATTTACTAGTTTTAATATAATCATATTTTAGAAACACCAAAGCATTGAAAGACTTATGTTTAAAATTTTTCAATATTTCAATTTATTATTATTATTATTATTATTATTATTATTATAATTATAATTATTATTATTATTATTATTATTATTATTATTATTATTATTATTATTATTATTATTATTATTATTATTATTATTATTATTATTATTATTATTATTATTATTATTATTATTATTATTATTATTATTATAATTATTATTATTATTATTATTATTATTATTATTATTATTATTATTATTATTATAATTATTATAATTATTATAATTATTATAATTATTATAATTATTATAATTATTATTATTATTATTATTATAATTATTATAATTATTATAATTATTATTATTATTATTATTATTATTATTATTATTATTATTATTATTATTATTATTATTATTATTATTATTATTATTATTATTATTATTATTATTATTATTATTATTATTATTATTATTATTATTATCATCATCATTAATCTTGTTATTACTGGCGCACTAATTCTATAGTTTTTAAAACTGAATTTATTGTTAATTTCCGGTGCCTCTGTTTATTGCAATTCAAATCTGACTTACTTTTCAAAATGAATAAAGCAAATTATTTTTTATTCAGAATTCTCAAGGGGATAAGAATTTAACGATAGGGTTTTTTTTAACTGTTAAACTGACTTTCCGTAAGTGCCGAGAATATTTGCCGTACAAATAGACTAGTTATCTTAGCAACTGGAAAGTTTTCTGGGAATTTATATGCCAAATCAAAGATTTTGCAAAACGAGGCAATTTTTAAAAAATTTAGCAACTGAGATAGGATGATGATGATGGAAAAAATAACAAGCTCGATTAGTTATCAAAATAGTTTTCCCAATGATACTGATCTGTATGATTTAGTGGTATTAAATCACATTTAATGCAGGATGCGTCAAAAATAATTGAAATATATATTTTCGGGGTAAAACTAGAAAATAAAATGTTTTTTTTTAAAAATAACAGACAAACAAAATTAAAACATAATTAATATTATAAAAATTAAAATATTAAAAAGACTGATGTGCGTGTTTTCTGATTGTCGGTTTAACAAGATAAGATCGGAATAAATGGATATCTGATTTGAAAGAAGGAAATATTTGGCACTTTTTGATCACAGTGACAGAATGAGGAAATTCATTTTCTAGGAAAATATCTACTTAAGAAAAAAGCTATTAAGCTATATGTAAATATTCAAATATAATTTATATTACTTACTAATAGTTAGTAAGTTATAAAATTAAATAGATTTAATTTAAATTTATATTAAAATTATTCAATTTTGCTCATTATTACCAGGCTTCCTCAACATGAAATGGCAAAAAGCGTTAACTGGGCAAAATATCCAATTTGGGATATTTATTAAAAAAAGTGTATGAATTTTTTTAAAAATAAAATTTAATAATAGCAAATTTTGTGAATCTCCGTTTTGGACGAAAAGATCAAGAATCATGTATTTTTTAACGCGGTACCTGCCCACTTTCATCAGTATTTTGACCCTTGGTTTTCTCATTGCCATTTTTCTCGTAGTCATCAAACATTTCTTTTTGTGATATTAAAAATATAGCAACAATTTCAGAAGATTGACGACCATTTGAAGTTCTGTTGTTTCCTTTTGAAAGAATTTACTATTATCATAGATCCTATCTAGAATTAGAAACCACAAGCTTGTCACGATGAGATTTTTCTTACTTGACAGGTCATTTAGCAAACATGTGTCCTCTTGTTTTGTATCTGGATTCTGATTCATATCTTCATCAATGACCTATAAAGCATCCTGGAAGCTGCTGTAACCATGGGGTAACGCCTTCATCGCATCAGTCCTTGGAGCCTACCTTGTCACAGTCTCCCTTTTAAAATTAATATAGAGTTTTGATGATGTTCGCCATTTTCGTACTCAAGATGTTCGAGTATAACCATCCAATAGTGGGTTGATGCCAAGAAAACATTGCTTGTACAAGCCCAAAGAAAGAGATTCTGTAAGATACCGGGAGCTAGATTACATAGGTAACAGGGTCCATTGTGTTTCGAGTTTATAGCAAGGCCACCTAAGGTGGTGCCCACTGTATCTTGGCTTAAGATATTAATTCTTTCTGACATCCATTAATTAGGGATGCTTCGGCCGCTAATCAATTTCAGTAATTTGATACTATTTATATTTTCTGAAGTGGGTTTTGATCGTTCGCATTTATCACAGGCAATTATATACAATCATTTAACGAACTAAGGTAATTAACAAAATATAGAACTTCGTTAAATCTGGCAGAAAACTAGGCAATGAAATGTAAATTACAATCACTCTTAAAGAGTCCAAATCGAGAATCTCAAGCAGTATATGGTCCATGTAAAGGTCCAATAATTAACTTGTCATATATCGCTTGTGCAGAATCTAAATAATCAGCCTATATTTTACAAGAGCCAATTATACAATCAGCTTCTCAGAAAATCCCGATTCAGATCTCTTACGTTGAAGCTATTAACTAGCATTGAAACCTTCATTTTCAAGTTGTTGTGAAGTCTGCTCGAAGAGGAAAATCGATAAATAAAGAACGAAAGAAATATTTATTCCTAGACAAAATAGTGATTTTTATAGCAGCTAGTCATTGAAGTAGCTTATATGTGGTGGGTTGCAGGTTAACCACATATTACCCCATCGTGTTGTTTCTAGTGCAAACCAGAATAAAATGTTGCTCTACCATTCGATATCCGTTGAGTGAACAACGTTGGAACTGTGGCAGATGAATGAATATTTTCGAAAAATGAGCGTACCTTTGTGCACTATAGTCGTTGAGTATGTTCGTGGAACATCGTTAGAAGGTAATTGTCCGTCTTTAATTTAGGCCTCCTTCTCATTATTTAGTCTTTTGTCGGAAAACAGAAACAATTAAATAACTCCATGCAACGTTTTATTCCACAACTACAATATTGTACAAATGATTTCGTAGGTTGACTCATGCTTTCTACACAGGCGCTCATATATTCTTTTTAAACTCTAAATTAGCCTCTCTTTCCACCTTCTTCGAGCTCTGCAACTCTCGCCGTAAGGATTGGATCTTGGTATTCACTAGAATCAATCTTAACCGATTAAATTAACTTTCAAGATATTATTTTATAAGGAGTTTGAACTATTTTACAAAGATTGGAATTTACATGGCGTTGCAATAATTATCAATCACCTTTATTTTATTTCTACATCATTTATTAACTTAATTGTTTCTAAGGTGCGGTTTTAATGACCTAAAGTGTGCGCCACTCTATGCGGTCCCGTTTGACCGATTTGTATTTATTTCCGGCTGTCTGACTGGTAGCCTGTGCTCTACTAATCGCGCGTTGGAACATATTGCGGGAAAAGGTTCCAGCATGGCTGGCTGCTGGATCTGTCCGGCTACATATCGGTCTACTGCTCCCTGATTGGTTTGCGCCTCCAGTTGACATATCCATATCTTTAGGGATTTAATCTCCGACCTGATCTTGGGTGGCCTGCAATTGTAGTTGTTCGATAGATTTGCACTTCTTTTTCATCGCATTGGGTTGGAATTAGGCGTTTTCAATCATTCGGCACCGGCTTTCTGAGTTTTTCGATCTTTACTCTAAAGTTCTTTGCTAATTGGTACCTACTATTCCATGATTATATTTTCACGCGGTTCCAATCCTGGTTAAGCCCCGTAACTTGTTGTAGACCTGAATTTGTACCTGCTCCTCCTGCAAAACTAGGTGAAGAATGATTACACTATTCCGTCTTGTCACATTGTTGCTAGAAATTTTCGAAAACAGCGAATTAAAACCAAAACGCATTTAAATTTTACTATTACGTTTGTATAATTATATGGAATAATTTGCTTTTCAAAGACTTAACGGCTATACCAGATCAATTATCATGAAAACAACTATCTACACATAGTTTCCCTGATTCCAATATTCGAAAATCGTAACGACAATTTCGACACTCCGTAAATCCTAAAACGCATTGTTTCAACATACATTTAGGATAGAACATTTTAATATGATGATAGTAATTACTCAAATTACACTAATCTGGTTTTTAGGAGTTCTACATTAACTGCTTGGCATATTGCAGAAAATCTATCATTGAAACTCATTCTTCTAAATTCATGAGCTGAGAAAACTTTAAGCCTTTCTCCATTTTTAATTGTACTTAATCCAAAATAGGAGGAGTTTAAAAATGAGTCAGCATCAGAGATATACTCAAATGTACTCATATTTAATAGTTGTAACATTAAAAATTTAGAGTTTATTGAATGTCCTAGAGTTTAATTAATGCCCATTTGTGTGTAATTTTTATTCTGTAGATTTTATGAACCGTGCTTGTGTACAGGTATTTATTTTTCTTCCAACAGTCAATTTTTCTATCCGTCTATAATGTAATCCATTATTTAATTTCGTGGATTTAATTAAATGTCACTTGGCTATGACACACACACACATTTATTATTGGTAGGTTTTATTTATATTATTAATCTTAAAATCAATGTCCATTTAGTCATCTTCAATTGTCCTCTGGTGACTCTCGTGAAATTCTCACATCCGTCCAACGAAACTTGCCTATTTGGATTAGTTTATGCGATAGTTTAGATTTTTCATCGTCTACTAAATGGGAAAATCTTTGGTATTATCGTGCGACTTATCTTTTGTCGATTATGGTTCTACTCTACATTATGTGAGATATATTATCTTTGCTGTTTAATGTAGAGTTAAAACAGTTAATTTACTCGCACTTTGTCCCTAGTTCTGAAAGATGATTATTTTATGAAAAAACTAAATAATAATCAGGCCAAAATGGTTTATATGTATTAGTTTTTAATTTTATCAATACTTAAACAAACTAAATAAAATATACGACTTGCGATTTTATCAATTTTTCGTCTTTAGCTTAGTTTATTTAACTTTTGCGGAGAATTTGAGTCATTTCGTATTATATTAACTCGCTACACATACCTCACTGGACATTAGTGTGACAAGCCCTTAGTGTTATATATTAGGTCTAATGCATAAGACCTTAAGAACTACGTACAAACTTAAAAGTTTCATGCAATTTCCAGATCATTCTATATAAATTAATCCTTGCCCGTCAATATTACATATTTGCTCTACATACCTAGACGCGAGTGTGTTAGCCTCTCACAATAGACACCAGAGCATTACGGAGTCCTCCCTCCACCTAGCCCTTGTTCACTATGAACACAAGACGTTGCAGTGTTAACAGCGCCGATAGACTGCCCACTCTTCGTATACCAATTATTTGTTGTATTTTACTGACTTGTATGATGTGATTGGGCTTGAAAAAGGTTTGTAGTATTTATTGACGAAAATGATTCCGTTTCTAAAAAACAAAAATATCATAAACCGTGATGAATAACTTTTAATAATACTACGACAATCTACAAAAACTCAATAAATAAAAACTCCTTACTTTGAAGTTTCTCCGAGAGTTTCGAAAACTTTTTTGGTTACAAAATTCATTAATTATGATCGAAATACATCTACTTATACAGTGTATATACACTCTAATTTTATGTGCGAGTATGTTTATGCTAACAAACAAGATGAGCCAAAATATACGATGGCATTGCCGTATTCTGAAGGATATAAAGATTTCAAAAGAAAGATAGTTAAACAGCTGGGTAAATTGAATTATAGAATTGTTTCAAAATCGTGCAAAGTAAATCTCAAACGCCAGTTGGATTGTGTTCAGATCTCGTTTATCAATTCACATGTAATGGGTGTAATTCCACATACATTGGAAAGACTTCCCGTCATCTCTGTACTCGAGTTCAAGAACACTGTCGACCGAAGGGAGTGTCCAATATTAAGGATCATAATAAAGTCTGTATGAGAGAATTAGGAATGTCGGATTTTAAAATCTTATCAAAAAAGTTTGATAATTGTTTTGAGCGTGTGATATGTGAAGCATTATTGATTCACTTGAAAAAGGCAGTGCCGAAAATTCGTGAGTATCAAAAAACATCGATATATTACTGATTAAGAGCCTTCAAGCTCTCTTTTACCCTGTGGTTGAGAAGCCACCAATCATGTTGCTAAGTATAAATTATAATATTCAAGCATCGATAAAGTTATTATCGAAACACAGATTCTGTTAAAACAGAGAACTTTACAGTTTTCAAAACTAAAATCAACAATAGTATGAAATATAGTGAGAATTATTATGATTTGGGTGCTTATCAGGAATTTCCAAAAATACAACTGTCTATTATATATAAATATAAAAAATATGGTACGTCATCATACGGAAAAAGAAATGTCGGCAAACGAAGAATTTCTTAGAAATACAGAGATAAAGTTTAAGATTTTTCGGAGATTAACTTTGTTTTTATAAATTAGTGATAATACATCCAATTTTAAATTAAAAAAAATTGAAAATTAAATGCTGAAATTCCTAAAATCGTTATATTACACTCTCTTACTGAATTTTGATGCCAGTGGAAACGACAATGATGATAGTCGCAATTTATATTTCCCAATTTCGTGACAGCACACAGTGAATTCGTCCGTTAAAGGGCTACGTTAGAAAGTTGTAGGTTTTTACTTGACGCTGAGGGAAAAGTATTTTTTTGACTACCCCATGGTCTTAAAGTCTTAAATTATCCACGAGATCCGGGTCACGAAAGACAATCTGCGACGGATCGAAGCAGATATTATGCAGATATAACATCGACGGGGAGTGTCTGCAAATCACGGACAAAAAATGGCAGGGAATCTGACCCACTGTTGCAACAGAAAAATTGAAATCCCTGTAACTACATCTTGGAGGCAAAAAGAGCCACCGAGAAAGCGTGATAGGCCACATGGTTCTGGACGATACCAATACTTCTAATCAAACTATATCATATGTGATTCGGTGAGGTTCGTTGTTGTGATTCGATGATTAATACAATGTAGGTAAAATCACCATTAATAAAATTGAGATCAACCCGCGGTAGTTGGAGATGTAAAGATCAATATAAATGAACGACCCCTGCTTTGTGAGATTAAGTTACATAGCTCCGTCCTCACGTCTAGTTAGAATGAGTAATAAACAGATACCGATATTTAATTCATCCTATTTTCAGTGATAAACTTCGATTTTATTTTTCAAGTTGGTTCCCTCTGACTCCTCGTGTTCTTATTTAAACATATAAATCGAAACCTAACACAAAATAACTTTATTCAATTTCAATAAAATTACAATTTGTCACTATATTTGTACCTTTCACTCAAAATAAATGTAACTCGCTAAGTTAGATAACCCACGGGCAATCACCTTTTCTGGTACGAGAATTAAACCTTTTTATTTCAATTACTATATTTCGTTCTTCGACCACTGATCATCTGATTCTGAGCTTCTTTTTGTTTCTTCTACCAACTGGCGGCCTGTCTGTTTCTGAGCCCTCTTTTTATACTATTTCTGAGAGGGGCATTAACTACAGAATTGCAATTAATTATCTTCGGGGAATCCTAAGTAAACATTTGAGGGTTTCCAAATTATTTTAATTTATTTGCTCTAGATTGGCTCTTGGAATATTCCCTCTCTTATCTGATCGATCGGGTCTGACTGCGCTTTGGGTTTCCTCAGCGCCCGGGTTTCCCATGGGCTAGGGCTTCCCATTGGCTTGAGCTTTCCATTACAGATTAATTAATTTTAATTAATTTGATTTTTGCATTAACTTTCTCTGTGAACCCCTTATTCATTACAATTTCTGAACTCGTCTTTCAATTTGGCGTTTAAAGATACCCGTTCAATATTGATTTTTGATTTTTAGTAACAAGTTAGTTACAAGCAGCACAGAACCGGCTGGAGTTATGAGTCCTGAAAGTCCAACTCAATCAGCAAGGGGCTCGGGAAAATCAGGTCCTTATTGACCAACATCTAGGGGAACAAGTGTTAACGAATTCGGAAGCTCGACCACAGAGCATAAATCCCACCTACACTTCAAAAACCATACGGCTCTCACAACGAGTAAACACAAGAAGCGCAATAAGCCGTACAAGCTCTAGCGCATCCGCCAACATTCCTGCAAGGAAGCCCGAATATTGGGGCGCTTGAATCGTTCTCTGACTCATATTTCTGACAGATAATTTAGTATTATGTGGAAGTAGGAATAAAATTGCGTATTGGGTGTTTAGATTTATGATTTTTTGTATCAAGAAGAAGAACAATTGATTACCTTTTCAACGGATTGTACTCTAAAAATAAAAATAACAGAAACGACTCTGGATAAACTTTGGATTTTTGTCCAAGATGAATACCCAGCTCTCTCTATAAGGGCACTGAAGATCTAATTACATTTTTCAACTTTATATTTGTGTGAGCTCGGTTTCTCGACAATAACCAATATAAAAACTAAGAAACGTGCAAGACTTATCATTTTAGACGAAGAATTTGGGGTATCTATATTCAATATTAGACCTAATATCGCTGAAATCTGCAAAATCCAACAAACTCAGCCATCACATTAAAATTTCATGTTAAATTAACATTGTTAATACATATTTTTATATACATTTTTAATTAATGTTATTTTTCACTGTTATGTAAGAATAAGTTTAATTTTTAATAAAAATCACTTGAAAAAGGATGTGCCGAAAATTCGTGAATATCAAAAAAACCATCGATATCTCTACTGATTTATAGCCAAAAAATTTCTAATAAATATAATGTTAATTGAAAAGAAATCAGATGTGAAAATTGAAAAAAGTTCTTAATAAAAGTTATGTTTGTATGTTTTTTGACTCATTGATTTTGATGCTCTGCGAATTTTTCTTATGATCAAAAGTGCTCCCTGACTTAAAAAGTTAAGAATCACTGGTTTAAATGAAAATTAAAAAAATTATTTTAGTGTTTAACATGTTAAACTAAATTACTATAAATTTTATTAATAATAATTTACATAATAAAAATTTTATTAATAAAATTTAATTAATAAATATATTATTTTCATATATTCTTACAAATATTTTAGTGTTTAACATGTTAAACTAAATTACTATAAATTTTATTAATAATAATTTACATAATAAAAATTTTATTAATAAAATTTAATTAATAAATATATTATTTTCATATATTCTTACAAATATTAATAAAAAAAAGAATTAAAAAAAAGATCAAAGATGAATCTAAAAATTTTCTTTTATATTTTTTTATATTTATCATATCATATTTTATGATATTATTATCATATTTTTAATTTTAATATTTATTTTTCTTAATTCGATTTTATCAGTAATAAAATAATAGACGAAACAAATAAATTTATTTTCGATATAAACTTTAAATTTTCAAATGTTGCTAAAAAGACTTCAAAAAATACCCAATAAACACCTAGTTCATTGGATAAAAAATACAAATTAATTTTGGGATATTTTACAGTTACAAATAAATATCCATATGCATAAATAAATGAAAAATAGGGAATTTAAAATGTATTAAAGTTTAATGTATTTTTCTTTTGATTTGTAGCGTTTTTTCAAATATTTGTGTAATTTTATTTTTAACGTTTCGAGGTCAGTTGACATACCTTTTATTATAATGACATCATATTGTTTGTTAATAAAACAATTATTTCTACTAATTTTACAGTTGAATTTGCTTTCATTGAATATCTCTAAATTGAATCTGTCATTTTTGGGAATGGTAAGAAAAATATAGTGCATGTTGGAGTTAAAATTCTCAATTGATGGGAAAATTTGTCTGTTACTTTCATTAAAATTCGCATTGTTTTCATCAATTAAACCGAACTCAGAATCGACAACAATATTCTTCAAAATGTCCCCACAAGAATCATGTCTACTGACTTTGTTAACTACCGAAGAATAACCGTAGAAAACCATATCATGGTGCCATTTAGTACCCTTGTGGAAGGATGATCTCCAAGTTGTGGAAATATGCGAAAACGCTTTTGCAACTGCAAGTTCATCTCCCCCCTTTATTGAATAAGCTCTCATTATAGTTCCATCAACATCATAGAAAGAAGTCCGAGACATCAACAATTATATCGAATTTACTCTTAATGCCACAAACCAACCGAGAGGTGTTTTGATGAATACTTTCCCATACCGTTTTGAATTTGGAGGCGGTGTTAAACCATCCAGCTTCATTGCAATATCGAAAAAAATTCATTTTGGTTTGAAGTTCATAAACTGGTATGGAATGTACCTCAATAAAATCTTTCATTGCCATGCCATTTTCAGGGACCCAAAAGTTGTATACAAACATGTTATTCTTGTAATGCATTCCTAATGCATATTCACGGCGCACAGTTTCATCGTACATTTTTGGTTTGATTCTTTTTTCAAACGATTCTTTAGCATCATGAATCATCGGCGGCGTCAAGGTTTCCACTACTGGCTTTGATATAGACTCATAAGGTATTGAAGTGACATGCGTATTCGATTGCATAGATTGAACAGTATATGTTTGAGTACTTCCTTCGATTGGATAAATATTTTTATTACTATGAAATTTTTCAATTTTACTTGAACTTTTAAATAAATTTCCCATCTTGTCAATTATTGTCTCATTATTTTTTATGTTATAATATTGAATGCCAATATTTTTAAATAATATTTGATATTGAATATTTTGTTTATCTAATAGGGTCACTTTAATGAAACTCTATGAAATTAGCGTACATAATGTATTTCAGCCCCTAAACAGTGCAATTCAACGCAAGAAAGAGAGGTTGTGTTCCTATAATACTATTAGTATAGTTAAGGTGACCAGACGCCCTGCTTTTGGCGGGACAGTCCCGATTTTTCACGATTTATCCCGCGTCACGCAACGTTTTTCAAAAGGCTCGACTTTTAGAATTAAGTTAAATTTTATTTTTATGAAAATCATTGTTTCGCATTCTAAGAATCCTACGGACTACTAAGACTAACATATTGCTTTTCTTATCCAGTTACATTGTATTTGTTTCTCAGATGATACACTTCGTGTTAGGACTGCGTGCTAGGAAGCTAATTAAACAAATAAATATTACAAATCTGCTACTTACCTAAGGTGATCAGACGTCCCGATATTTTTATTCTATTATTTTTATTCTATATGAAAATTTTGTTGATACCCCCCTCGTTCAAAGTTGTCCCGCTTTGCCCATCTAAAATTTGGTCACCTTAGGTATAGTCAATGAGCTATGTACATAAGTAAGGTTTTTTGTTACTTTTATTGCCTTTTTATAAGAAATACTGTAGAAAATAAACAGTATTTAGTTAATATAGGCTTATTACAACTTCACCGCACTGTTGCTAAAATTGCTGGTAGAATGAAGAAGATACAAAGAGCAACCTCAATGTTGTAACTTGAAGAGGTTAGTTCGAACGGTAAAATAATGAGTAGATTTGAATTTAAATGATGATGTCTGAAAGGCAAAAGTGGATATTTCCTATTGAATAACTATATACCAAAATTTTATTCAAATATTAACGCGAGAAATGCAATTCCTCAAATCCTCACCTCTTAACTTGCATATATTGAAAGATAAGAGATTACTAGTGTTTGAATTTTTGAACTGATTATGTATGGTTTACATAATCTTATATGGATTAAATCCAAGGGTCTGGTGAGGGTAAATTGGGACAGATTACGAGTGATCAATGTTTAAATAATCACTCATAAATTTAACGGGATAATGTTATAAAAGTAAATTACCTATAGTATATTATAATAAAACCATTATTCAGCATAAAAATATAATATATCTTCTTTGTAGAAAAGATTTTCGAAAACTTTAGAACCAACACCGCTCAATTGAGAACAGAAAAGGATACCAATTGAAATTACCAAGAATGACCAATTAGGTTCGTTCATCTAATTTCTTATCACCATTTCCTCGTAGTCTTAATACTAAATGAAATGTTGAATCCTTTTTGAATACTATAATCAGAAAGTATTCTTCAATCTTCTAATTGTTTCCCAGCAATGATCAATATTTGTTAAACCGGAGGGATTCGCTTTTTAATCTGGAGCCATTCCCTTTCCGAAAGCCTTTATATTCCTACAACTTCCAAAAATATTGTTCTAATACCTTAACAATCAGCAAACTAGACATTGGCATTCACATTTCTTTTCCAAAAACCCCCAAAATTATCGTGGTGGTCCAGCACGCATTCGTATTCTTTTGTAATCCCTTTATATTTTGAATTAATAGCGGCAAGTGACGTGAATAATGGAATGATTAACCTTATATTTACATTTTGAAAATGTATACAAAATCTACAAATAAATAAATATTAAATAAGATCAAAATCACTTGAAAAAGGCAGTGCCGAAAAACATCGATATCTTTACTGATGCATAGTCAAAAAATTTATCAATTGAAAAGAAATCACATGTGAAAATTGAAGGTCCTTAAATAAATATTTGTACATAAAAGAATTTTTATCAGTAGTCTGCAAGAGCATTATCAGTTCAATAAGCGGAGCTCCTTAAATTTTCTGTGTCACATTACCAACTTTGCTTTGCAATGAAAGCTAAGTGGCCAACTTAATATAATGTGCAGCCTAACTATAACTAGCTGACGTCAACCATTAATACGACAAAAATCAGTGTTAGAAGATGGGCGAACACTAAAGATTTTGAGATTGAAGTATTAAATGGTAGAGAAAGATAAATACAGGGTAAATATACATATTCAGACAAGGAGTGATGATGAGAGCAATTCGAGACTCAGAGAATGGTTGCAGTACATTATTAATCCATTAAGAATTTGGATGTAATTTATTAACTTATTTATTTGTGTTATTATGACAATGTCATTAAGCTGTAATTATATATTTTATTTTTATTGATTTATTTTGGGTAAATGATTATATTTTGATATTTGGTTTCTTGGTGGCATCATATATTAAACATTCTTCAAGAAATAAATCATTTACAAATTTCATTTCAATATCCTTATAGTAAAGAAATTAACATTTTTATTAATGTTCCCTCTTAATAGAATAGAACTTAAATTTAAAACCAATTTTAACTACTTAAAAATATATAAAAATATATATTTACCTTAATATCTCTTAGATTTATAAAAAAACACTGGCCACTTTAACACTCAACAAATTTGTCGTTTAAAACTTAATTTAGATATTATTCAGGATCGATTCGATCGAAAAACTATCAACTATGTATAAACGAAAATCAAATTCGAACGAACAGACTGCAAAGAGACCGATTCTCGTTTATTGTACCTACGTTAGAATACCTATGCACGTGCTACTCGCAGGGATTCCCCGTATTCCGAACGGCTTTAGCACAGAACACAACACAGGCTACTATTTTGCACTTCTTTTTTTCAAATACAAAATCATATTTGTAGAGAAAAAGAGAGCTCAAGGCATAGAGAACATGGACAAACAAACGAAAAACGAATGCGTGCTTTTTCCTACACAGTTCTTTAATACACATATTTATATCTATTAAAACATTTTTTTTATTTTGATTTGCGTATTTATACGTTAGGCGCTTTTTCGCGCCCCTTCAGTTGGCGCCCATGGCACTTTCCATGTCTGCCATGCCCGAGTTAAGCCTCTGTTTTTAATCCTTAATAGCTTTAGACAAACGTATTCATTTTCTATAGCATCGAATCGAATCATTTGGAACTCAAATTTAGGACTATTTCAATAGGAAAATTATTCACTAATCAGTTTAGGAATACTTCAATTGAGAGAATCATAGACGAAACAATGTAAACTTTTATCTTAGTATTAATTAATTGTAGTCGACGTATAAAAGTAATCAGTGTATCTTTATTACAACAATTAAATTTTAATCAAATCACGTTTTCGTTTTCCTCAGTATGAAGTAGATAATGACTTTTCAGGTATTTAGACAGTCATAATTTTAGGAAATTTTCATTGATTTTTATATTTTTGATTTTATTGGTACAGTGTGGAGGATTTGACTATGTTCGCGGTGCGTTGAGGCCTTGTGCGTTGATGCCAGTCGGATGTTCGATAGTCCCAAACACTTGGTTTAATGGATCCGCCGGAAAACGGGTTCGTCGCAATGAATTTTTATAGTACTATTTTGATCGAGCATGGGGAATATGTTAATGAAAGGTAGTAGTAGAATCATATATCTAGTTCATGAATATGCGACAAGGACGTAGAGGAACTTACAATCATTTCCATGATAGCGAATGTAGATCCAGCCGACATATTAACTGCGAAATTTGAGATCACTGTCATAAATGCCTCGTGCGATGCGATTTTCGCAGAGGAATAGTATATGAATAGATGGAATCATCACGATTAAACTCCAGGAATGTAGATATAGTTGACGATTAGTAGAAACGTCTGAGAGAGAGGATGATATGAAGTGTAGAATGCCAGTAAACGGCCATAGCGAAATCTTAGCGAGAGTAATAATAAACGAGAGAATTTCCAAAAATCCACCAGTGTTAGCCACGATTTTCCTAGTCGAAAACACTGTTCATTCAATACATTATAGTTAAAACCATTATCTTTGACCATCGTTATTACACTAGATCTCCGAAATATCTTCACAGTGTCGTTATTATAAACATCCGTTGTCAAATCGAAACGAGACCTATTCACATAACGGAAGTTACAATGTTATAAAGATTATAACTCCGAATTTCGACGTTGATAAACAAATGATGATAGTTTGCGGAGTTTCTTCAGAGATAGTTACATAAACACTGGTAGTTCAATGGGTAGGAGGAAAAGACACTCCAATCATCTCCGGCAAACAGCGATAAACAAATCGCGGACAAATTCGCATTGATATGTCAAAATTCCTTTTCATATAAATGGTTTTGTTAATAATCATAAATTAGTATTTTCGTTCAGTTTAGTAAATTTTGAGCCATTGATTAGAGTTTGCAAATTAGTAACCCTTGATGGAGTCGTGAGTTATAATTTTAGTTAAACTTCAATTTGGGGAAACATCATTTTATTTCAACCTATTAAGGTAATTCATTGAGAACATTTTTATATCCAGTAGCTTAAATTCATCTCATTGATCGAGTGCGCTAGGAAAGAAAAGTATCAGCTGACCAGGTTTTCACTATTTCGTGGCAGAATCGAGATATGAGAATTAGCTTTTAATAAGGGGTTGTGGTCTCCTTTTAATACGTCCCATCTATTTTATAAAATTTTAACGAATTTTAAGGAATTTTAAGGAGAAAACAACATACGGGTAGACGAAACTTTCATTATTCTGAATAAAATTTATATAATTACATTTTTTAATAAGAATGTGTTCATTAAAATCGGTTATGTAAGAGATAGGCGGGGTTATCATCACCCGGTTAGATTTCCACTCTGTGCGATTTCAAGTGGGTCAAATTAGTGTGTGAATTATTATAACTTTCTTTACTCGTCGGTAGGATCGTTCTTTTCATTTTGTTTGTCTTATCTTGATTGGAATGTCTGATAAGTCGATTGATAGAAATAAATGATGTTATTTTAGGAAGATGTCCAAGTCAAACCCACCCTAGCCAGTTTTATCACCGTGCTTCTCATGCGTGGACAAAAACGCATCAATGCGTACAATGCAATCAGAGATCGGGCAATTGAAGAAACGAATTGATCATCTAGAAGGGACATGGTTCACCTACGTCCAGATGAAAGAAGCAAACCGAAAGATACTAAGACTAGAACACTGCAGGGACAGCCTGTTAGAAAAGAGTCGCAACCAACACATCTTAATTAATGAGCAGTCAAAGACCCTACATCAGGTCTACTCAAAGTCAAAACTGAAGAAGCGAATTGTAGAATGCTGCATAGCGGACAGGACTAACGTATTTCCGATCCATCACTTATCGAAAGGTCCGCGTTCACCGAAACGAACGGTTTGTGTAAATCATGGAGATGAATCACCTTCGTCACCATCTCTAGAAGTAGTTTATGTCAAAACCAGCTGTGGGTTTCATCAAACCTAAAACACCTATTGTCATCCCAATGCAACCAGAATCATCTAAATGACCAAGGTGGAAGTCCCTCACTAGGGTAAAAAGATCAATACGTAAACGAGCCAAACAGGCAGAATCAGAAGCAGCATTAATAGCTAATCACGCGAAAACTACTGCGGAAATTGTCTCAGCTTTGGAGGCAAAGAAATCTTCGTCTTTTGAATAGTGCCGGCCTCGGGAACACCTTGGCTAGAAGACAATAGTTCGAAATTTGATATCGACCAGCTGCTCAAGGAGACCGAAGACGATCTTTTTGGAATCATCTAACATTGAGCCCGACCGTCTCTTTGGTAGATCAGTGTAATCAATCCCCATTTCGAATGATATAAATGTCCGACAATCTCTGTGTGATGGATGAGCTGACTAAACCAATGATCTATAGGATCATTTGATGTTTTCTTGGTGTCATATATGTATAATTTGCAATATATCTTACGTTTCTCTTGATTATTTGAGGTTTTCTTTGGTATTGTATAAGTGTCATTCGCAATATATCTTATGTTAGTTTATACATACTTGCGGAGTAAAGCAAATATGAAGGCGTGTAGGACCATGTTACATTCGGTAAATTTCGATTATGATCGATGAGTAAGATGTATGTCCTTCTATCGGCATTCTAGGACCCGTATGGAAATGCTATAGAGGAGTAGTTGTAACACAGCAGCTTACCTGCTCCATAGATTTCACCGACTTGGAGCATTACCAACGTGAATTAACTTCAATGAGCACCTTGTCGTGTTACGAAGGGTCATGTGGGAATCTCTAATAGTTGACCGAGAAAAAGTAAAAGGAAGGAAGGTGGGTTATGGATTGATGTGAGTACGATAATTTTCCCTAGGTCACGCTTGTTGTGTAGCGTCAACTTGAAGGGAAACCCAACACCTTGTACATTAGAGTAAAAAAATAAACAATAATGGTTTGAATAATCAGTTATATTCGACTTATAGTCAAATTTTCCTGGATATCGGACAAACGGGAAGAGCAAAAACTGGGAATAACAAGAAAAGAGGATTACCTTAGATTTAATCGGCTAATGTCTTCTATCTAAACTTTGAATCCAAAAAACTTCTGGACTTAGCAAGTCCCGGAGGTTATCTCATTCGTTTTGGACTTCTGTCCATGCCGCACTGCACCAATACTACACGTGACGGGCATGGTTTGGCTACAACATGTTTTGAGACAGGTTATGTCTGTTGAGATACGATTCATGACAACAAAGTTAACAGCTTCCCAATTGGAACTAAGAAAAGGAAAGTAGGTCAACATAACCCCATACTCTGAATAAAATACTAATCTCCATTATCTAAATTAGTTCATCAATGGAAGCTAGATAATTCTTTAAAAAATTATTTGAAAAATATTATTTTTTACTTTCTGTTAGTCATTATGAATCAAGCGAACAAGAAAGCGGAAAAGAAAGATTTAATCACAGAGGAAGAGAAAGAACAGTTTACCCTTTTATCGTTTTATTTTTTTGGAATTGAAAGTCATTTCTATACATTTCTACGCATCAGCAAAAAACGTTTTAGTAAATCTGTCTGATGTAATATCTCTCTTGGTCGGACCAGCTTAACTTAACGAGTTAACTTTCAGTGAAAGGGAAAGTAGGTTAAATTTCGTATTGGATTGAACAGAATTTATTTTAGGTCGAAAATTTTCAATTAATAAATGAACAATTTTTTCAAACATATTATCCATAAATTCATTAGAGTTATATAATGTTTAATATTAAATAGATTTAAAATATAACCTCGATTGAAATTATTTTAACTTACTCAAATAAAAGCTAAATGTATTATTGTTTTAAATCAATAAATTATTTAAATGATTATTTTAAAACAATTTACAAAATAATTTAAAAATCTACATTTATTTTAAAGAATCACTTAAATATGATAGTGCATTTAATTAATATTTCACTTTTATTTGCTTTGTGCTCAACAAAAGATACATTTAAAGAAAATTTAATTATCAGTAATTTTAAAGATGCGATTTCATTTCATTTTGATTTTCAAACAACTACATCCGATTTAACGAGTTCGCTTTTAATTTATATTGAAATTATTATTGACATTAATTTATTAGGCAATGATTATCACCTTTTCCCCAAATCAATCAATGAAATTATTAGACAATATTCCGTTTCTGAAATGCATTTGTCTCTCGCTAAAGGGTTTTGGAATACAGAAAAATGGGGCATATCTCCGATATCATTACCGTCTGAATCTGCAGAATTATGGGCTTGGTTTGAGCCGACTGAAAAAGAGTAAGTACATATTATAACCCTTTAAAGAACACATAAAAAATTTAATTTCTCTACTTGAATAACTACATTGAAACCTAATTGATCGATTATTAAAATATAATTAAGTTTTGGTAATATTATTTTATTATAAATTGTAAGAATTATTAAATTATTTGACCGAAAATATAAAAATCTGGACTAATACCCTGTGGCAATATAACCTCTTCATTACCACAAATGATTTCTTTCGAAAACGAACCTTGGCAGCCTAAACGAATACTGTAAAACAAACCCGGCTTAAGGTTAGTTGATAAACAAAATCCAAATGAATATTGCATGATTCGTACGGCATTCAATGTGTTATTGTCGTATTCAGTTGTCGGTGCATATTATTGACTTCACATGTTCTTTATAGCTAACAAAAGCCAGAGCCGTAGCTAGGGAAAATGGCGCCCCTGGTGCCAAAAGAATCCACCACTCCCATTAATTATGTACTTACAGGAATGGAATTGGTCTTGAAGAGTCAAATTATGATGCAAAGCTATACCATGCTTAACCAAACTTATATTATAACGAAAACCAATTAATTATATATATTTATTATACATGTGTATATAGCATTAATATTGAAAATTTATTTACTCCGTATTTATTAAACCTAAGTTCAGAGTTTTCATCATTAAGTTACTATTATTAATATATTTGAAAAGATCAAGTGATCAACTTTAACATTTAACACTTGAATTCTAAATAAAAGAAATTAAAGATAAATTAAATTAAAGATTATCATCAATTGTCCTTCCTTCTTTCAAACGATTTTCAAGATCTTTCCAGGCTAAGTAGCATTTTCTTTGCTCAAAACTGTTTTCATGATCAGCCACCTTCGGATTTAGTTGCCCGTTTGCAAAAACCTTTAGATAGACCAGCAAAGCAGTTTTGTTTTAGTTTAACTTTTGAAAACAGTAAACATGGAAAGCAGAATATAAAAATTTAATATGAAAAAAAGAAAGAAAAGCAAAAAAAAATTTAGATGATCATTTCACAGTTTTGGCGCACTTCGACTCGGCTTCAGGTATAGGCTGCTAGAGCACCATTATTTTAAGGGCTGAAAAATTAAAATTTAAAAATATTTTTTAAGTTATGAAAATTATTTGTTTTTCTTGCTACTAATATCACTTTTTATGTAACACCAAACTGTCTAAGGCCAGCACTACGATCACCACCATGGCAACAGATTACCCAAGCTGATTACCCGCCTAGAGCGGCATTATTTCAAAATTGTCTAAAGCCAGCACTGATCGCAGGCAACCGTTTATTTTCAAAATTGATTCGGCTTTACAACAGTTATTAGCTCTATTTTCCTTACTACTTATTCAACACGTTGACGATAGAAGATAATCTTTTTTGTTCTAAAATTTGTCTTTGGTAATTTGTATACGTTATTCGCTCTTTCTATAAAGGTTTCTCGCATCACTCACTCTTTCATATTAAATTATCAGGACTCAAAAGATCACAAACTCTTAACGAAAGTAAATTTATTTATTTTAGCTTGACAAACTTAGGAATTTTGTTGATTAATTTAAACAACTTCGTCTAAGGAGCTTATTATATTCCTATTCGTTTTTAATTTGCAACTCACTCATATCTATTTCTCCCGAAAAATATTGATTTTAAAATATCTTTTTGCACTTCCGTTATTTTTTGAATTTTGTTACATTATTTAACCCAATAATAATAATCTTTTGGAATCATTACTAAATCAAAGTCAGATGCATTAGAATTTTATAGTAAAAAATTTAATATGTAAAATGAATTTTCGATTAATTTAATTCTTACAATTTGGTCTTACTCAGGATTCAATGGAATCATTTATCTCACGCTTTATCTGGATTATTTTGTACATCATTGAATAAATTATCCAATCAAAAGGAAGTTATCTCACCAAAATTTTCATTTAACCCAGAAGGTTTAACCAATAAAATAAGGAATGATACATTAGTGCGTAGATCTGTATTATCCGGAGAAGCAGTATGCACTGAAAATCTTACGCCATGGATAAAATTATTACCATGCAAAAAATTAGCTGGATTAGCTCAATTATTAAAACCGTCGAGGTTATTTTCATCTCATTTTACATCAATTACAGTCGGTGTCAGAAAGATTTGTCTAGTAAGTTTTTCTGTGAAAATGAACAATTTTTACAACGATCTACAATTTCAGACAGGCGACTGTGCAATCATTGGTCGATTAATTCACCAAACTATTACTTTGGTACTTGATAGGAAGATCTTTGGCAATTTTCAAAATAGTAATAATTTATAATTAATTATGCAGCTAAATTGATTTTAAGTGTTTTCGATTTAATTTATTTTTAGACTATAGATCCGTTTTTTTTATCAAAAGGCCTGTGCTAAAATTACGTGCTAAATATATAAAAAATATCAATATATAATTTGAAGGAAACAATTGAAAATTAAAATAGATCAGTGGTGAATTTATTTATTGTATTTCTGCAAAACAAATCGCCAACTTTACAATATATCTCAACTTCGGATAAAATTTATTAATCACGAAAAGGAACATTGGAATATCCGATTTTTTACCAACTGGAAACATTTTTTTTATCCCGATAGAATAGATTTCTGGAGTACTGATTGTTGGTTGCTCGAGTGCTTGAAAAATTATCTTAATTTAAGACAACCTTAAAGTCATTTACATAATTTTGATCTTAAATTACACCTTAAAACAACCCTAAGTTTAATTTCAATCACGGTTGCCATGACAACCAATAACTTCCTAGAGTTGACCTATATCTGATAGTCGATTAATAAGATAAGCTAACATTAGTAAACCAATGTCGGGGCATAATCAATTTAGTTCTTATTACATTTTGTTGATTATCTGGAAAATCTTTTTGCTGGTAGTTTCGTTAGGATTCAAAAAATTGTTAATCCAATTTTCGTCACATGTTGGTTGCCTTTGTTCCACAAAAGAAGTGCATAACTGCACTGCAATAACTGCAATACTGAAATGTCTGCAGAATCCTGAATATAGTCTTCTGTTTCTGATACGACTAACCCTATAATGAAGGGCAAAATCATTTAAAATGCAAAGGGAATGAGAATGGAGAATGAGGAACACATTCGAAAATGAAAAACTCTACAAATAAGCAACAATTTCTTCGACATTAACAAAAGCTGAAGAAAAAGTTTGTAAATTTTATTCCTAAATAAGCATAAAATAAAAAATACTCATAATTATTTTTAAGCCAACCAAAATGCTTGAAAATATACCAGATAAAATATTTACAATTAAAAGCTTGGAAGTAATATAATTCCAATTATTATATTTCCAGCGTGGTCGTTGCATGAATTATTGAATACTGAATCAACGATTGAATTTTGTTCTCTTGCTGATACCAGTAGGATTTTCGTTCACGGATTTGGTCCATCGTTTAATTTGAAATCGAAACCCACTGAAAGTCTAAATTCAAACAATCTTGCATATTATGATCTTAAAACTTTCAATAAAATCTCGAATAAAATCGACCTTCAGTTGAAGTGGTCATTGGCCAGTCGAGGATATAAATAATCTATCTCAAAACTGCCCTATTCAATTTACTAAATTTGCTACTGGAACTGGTAAAGTTCGAGGAGGTATCAAAGCCACAATAAAAAGCCAAAGTGATAAAATGATTCGTGTTGTGTATCTAGAAAGTCTACCGTGGTACTTTCATTTTCTATTTTCATCACTCGTACTTAAAGTCAATTCCAACGTTACAAATCCACGTAAGTATTTATTTGTTGTAGATTTAATTATTAAAATATTTAAAAAATTTTTGATATATTTGTTACAAATTAAAAACGATTTATTTAAATTATAATTTAAAAAAAAATTTTATTAAAAAAATTTAATTAATAAATATGTTTAAAAATATCTATAATTTCTATAGTTATTCTATCCTACCCGAATGATGACAGGAAAACTGTCGAAATATATCGTAAAACGAATGTTCGAGTAGCGCTTTCTTATGATTTAATTATATTAAATAATTTTAATTTATTCTAAAGTTTTTGATAAATTTTTTGTAATTTAATTTTTAAATTATAATTTTTGATTTAAATTTCAATACTTGTATTTGAGAATGAATATCAAAGTCTATATTTATTTAACTTTTATTGCTCCTTGATTGCCGCAATAAGCTATAAAATCGAACTAAAGGTTTTTTGCCCAGAAATATTTTTCAATTTAAAATATTTTTTAAAGAGCTGAAAATTTTTTTAAAAATAAAACAAAAATATGTGTCAAGCGAAATACAATTGCAGACATACACAAAAAAAGTCTACCGAAAATAATATATATTGTCAAAGATATTCTATTTTTAAAAATAAAATCAAAAAATGTGTGTCAATCGAAATATAATTACACACATACAATAAAACTAAATAAAAAAAATTATCCTAAAATAATTAATATAATAGGTATTCAAAATTTAAAACATTTTTTAAGCATCAAAATTTTAAAAAATTAAAGCAAAGAGTATATTAACCCTCTCCGTGTAAAATATAATGCTGATATTTATAGTATTCCCACAAAAACGGTTACAAAATGTGCCTTCAGCTTCATCCCGATGGATTCAAAGCTGGAAAAGGGACACATGTTTCCGTTTTCTTTTTCATAATGCGCGGTGAAAACGATGTACTTTTGCAATGGCCTATGAAACTGGAAGTGACATCTTGCTTTAATGTCGAATATATTCGACAAATATACGGAGAGGGTTAACCGGAATACAATTACACAAATTCATAAACAAATTTAACCGAAAATAGTAAATATTTCCAAAGGTGTTCAAATTTTAAAATATTTTTCAAAGGGTAAGAAAATTTTTAAATTAATATTAAAATTGTCTGTTAATCGAAATTAAAAATACATAGGTCATACAAAATTTCAAAAATGTTTGTGTTAATTTACAGCAAACGGCGGAAACATCACTTTTTAAAAACCTTTCAAAGTTCAAGAAAATGTTTTTTTTAAATTAAAACAAAATTTCTAAGTTAACCCACATATCTTAACACACATACAGAAAATTTCAAAAATGCTGGAGCCAAAGGCTGTGTAAACTTTTCCTACTCAACAAATTTTTCCATGAGAGGGAGTGGTTCAATTGTAATAATACTATGATAATAAATCTTACTAGTTGTATTATTTTCTAGTTCTCCACACTTCCAACTATATGTATGTAGTCAATTCAGTTAAATATATGCCATTAAAATACTTATAAAATACCACCAGTATATTTGTTGTTGGCAACGAATGTGTTAAAAACATTCTAATGTCCATTAACAAAGTTTTTTTTCACCAAGTTCATGTTTTACAGTTACTTTTAACTAAATAGTCATAGAAAATGTTGAAATGCAGTATATATTTCATTAAAGAATACTCGTGAAATTTCACTGATTGTTAAAATGTTAAACATATCTCATTGATTGATTATTAAATATTAGAAAGCGTCACTCAAACACATATTTCACAATATATTTCTATAGTTTTCATGTCATCATTGGATAGGAAAGAAAAACTATTATAGATTTAATAAACAAATATATAATTTTTATTATCGGGTAACGCCAAATTGATAAACGAGTTCAGAAATTATAATGAAAATTTAATAAAGGGTTCAGAGAGAAAGTTAATGCGAAAAAATAGATTAATTAAAATTAAATAATCTGTAATGGAAAGTCCGAGCGCGGAAGGAAATCCGAAGCGCAGTGAGACCTGATCGATCAGATAAGAGGGAATATTCCGAGTGTCAATCTTAGACAAATTAAAATAATTTGGAAACATTGAAATGTTTACCTAGGATTCCCGGGAGCTAATTTATTGCAATTCTGTAGATAATTGCCGTCTCAGAAACAGTATAAAAAGAGCTCAGAAACCGACAGGCCGCCAGTTGGTTGAAGAAACAAAGAGAAGCTCAGACGATCAGTGATATGAGAACGAAATATAGTAATTGGAAATAAAGGTTTAATTCTCGTACTGAATGAATTACGCATTTTATATCTTAGCCAATGGTCATCCAAATTAAAAAATTGTGTACATTTCAAGTACATTTACACACACACACACACACAAATTTCAACTAAAAATAATAAATGTTGTCAAAGATATTTAAAATTAAAGCAGAGTACGTCAACCGAAATACAGTTATTCGCATAAAATTTCAAAACTCTGGCTTCAAATATCATACAAAAGGTTACCATGGGGAAAAATAAAAAAATTTCCATATATAGACTATTTTTATTAAAAATTATTTTATTCTAATTTTGAAATATAAAAAAATATAAAAAAAATCAGGAAAAATCCATTACATTCCGAGTTTAATGCGAGGAAGAATGACCCACTTAGAACTTGTTATTGATGTACCTGCTCTATCTACAGTTACCATAGAATATGAGTTCCGGAAATTGTTACAAAATTGGAATGAATTTCCTCCTGATGCCAACCACGAGTTTTATATTGGAGCTAGTTCTCTAACTTTTCACTATCCAACTTCCGCAAATAAACTTCGAAATTCACTTTTCGATGTTCTAAAGTGAGTTTTTATTAATTTAATATCCATTTAATCATTTCACTAACTTTCAACTAACCTTACCAAATTATGCAATTTACCATATATATATATATATATATATATATATATATATATATATATATATATATATATATATATATATATATATATATAATATATATATATATATATATATATATATATATATATTATTAATAAAACATGTTTTATATCATAAGTGTTTGAATATCAACAAAAACGTTAATTCATTATAAATTAAAACAGTACATTAAATAAAACAACATAAAAAATTATAAATTAAAACAACAAAAATTCAATAAATTTCACAGAAAGTATAATTTTTAAAATAGCATACCATTTTTATTCTGAACTTAAAGATTCTATATCGATAGTCATTTCTGTTGGCTGATTTGGTTGTTGTGGTAATTTCATCAAAAAACTGTCCAAATTTTGCTGAATTGACAAAGATTTTTTTCCAAATAAATTTCTTTGTAACAATTTGTAACGTCAGCTAATTGACGAAGCAAATTCAAAAACAACGCAAGGTTTTGCCATGATTAGGTTTGGAATTCTCCGCTTCAGTTCTGTTTCTGTATACACTGTCATCAGGCCTTGCTTTGCTCGTTTATCAATAATCGTTGGGCTTTGATTTTATATAATCCCTCCATCCATGATCTTCTCCAGTCGAAATATTCTCTTGTGCAGTTCCTGGACCAAGTAGCTTGATTTTTTCAACTCTGCGTGGGTTTGCTGTAATTCCAGAGTAAGTTTCTCCGTCTCACGAGAGTTGGTATTTACGTGTACTTAATTTGATTCCCTTGGAAGGTACTATATCGGTATTTGTAAAATTTTGTAAAATTAAAATGGCATTCATCATTCACACTCGCGCATCATTCTTACATAATTCATTTATATTTTACCACATTACCTCCGGCTGGATATTAATAGATTTTGCTTATATCCTATAATATTAATATGACTTGCAATACCTATTGCAATATCTTACCTACCCTGATCAAGTTGAAGCGAAACATCATATAAGAACCCTGGTAATTTCCCAAAAATTTAAACATTAAGTCATGAATATTCCTATTGGTCACATGCTACACCTGTAGACTATATAAGTAGGGGAAAGTGTGCTCCATGACTCATCACATACCCCCGGTGACTCATCGTTGACTCATCAATGTCATTCTATTTTAGTAACTAGGTCACGTGCCCTTGATGAGTCATAACGACGGGTCATTGGGGGTATGTGATGACTCATGGAGCACACTTCATCCTACTGATATACAATTAAAAAAAATCCATTTATGTTTATATTCACTTGACACAAAAATTTATCTGCCAGTGCATTCTTCCTATTGCACCAAAACTTTTCTGATTTTGCGTCAGAATTTATACATAATTTATGTCTTTTTGGTGAGTGAATTCATGCATTAAAACAAACTGGAAATTTTAATTATTTTAATTTAACTTATCTAATTTTTATCCAATCTCAGTGCGGTTTTTTATAATTTTCCCGAATTTATTTATTTCGACCCTATGATAAATTTTCCAAATTTATTCATTATGTACAAAATTTTAATTTTAAATATCGCCCTTTAATTTGGTATTTGTTTTTGTAAAGTTTGTGTTTAATTTCATGATAAACTTCTTGTTTTTGTTATTATTTTAATTTAATTTGATATTTATTATTTATTTTTTTGTTTCCTTCATAATTAAGTTTTTACTCGATATTACCTTGTGTTTTTGAATTTTTGTTCAACTTTGTGCAATGCGTATTGTAATGTTATTGATTCAGTTATTCAACTCAATGTTATCAGGGATGTAGCAAGGAATTGAACTGGGGGGGCAAAAATATTAATTATTGCAATTAATCGAGCAATGTTAAAAGTTGACACGGAAAAATAGAAAAAAATATTTTAAGATAATTTACAAATTTATCATTAATTATTATAACTCTACTAGAAAAAGGTGGCTGTATTGCATTGGCAGGTTCTTTTAATTCTATCTGATCATTCGATAAATTTTCATAAATATGATCTACTTTATTATCAGTAGATTTATTCGAAGCGGCTGTTCTTTTAGAAACAAAACTCAACCGATTTGATTGACTTTGATTTGCTTTTCTTTTATTGCAGTAGTGATGGAACTAGTCCTTCCAGCTTAAATACCCGAGACCTTTGAATTTGAGCTGGAAATGGTAGTTCCATCACTATTCTATAAAATCTGTAAATTTCAAAACTAATAAATATTTAAAGCGTAATAATATCAGAAGTTCCATCACTACTTATTGCTCATTTCTATCAATAAAATTACAGCAGTAACAAAATGAACAAAATGAAAGAATAATACAATAAACCCTCCAACTGCGCAGTAGATACGTTCCACAAAAACAACGCGCAAACCGAAACCGCGCACTGAAACGGATTTTATATGTAATTATAGGGTTAGGTTCCAGATATTCGAAAAATTGCAAAAAATATAATAAAAAGTCTATTCAACCACTAATATATACATATTTACATTAATATAAACATAAAAACTATAGAAAACAGTCTCAATTCAACCACTTATACATAACGAATATAAACATAAATAAAAATTAATTATAAACAACGGGGTTTTAATCACTAATACATTCTGATGAGCTTGATTCTAATGACCGTGATTATATATGTTTTTGAAAAAAGCTTGTTAACACTGATTGCTTACCAGCCTTTCGTTTGTCTTTATAAATTTATTAAAATACCTATTAAATCAAAATGATTATTAAATCAAAAATTTCATTTATACTTACTCTACAACACTCTTTAATTGATGTAAGAATTCCTTATACCCTTATATCTATTGCACACGAATACAATTTTCTTGAATTTAATACATCTATATTTTTAATTAAACAAACACTTATAATTATGTAATTTCACATCCTCATCCTAACGCGATCACTAGAAAAATGAAACTGTCAATATTTTTTTAAATAAAAAGTATACATGCTGGAAATACGGGGAATCACTATTTTCCGTTTCAAAAATTTTATGATTCACCGATATGAATCAACATGATTTTTTTTTGTCAAAAACAGCAAAAAAAACACGCAGCTTTCGAAATTTTTACCGTGCAAATAGAAATTTTGGTATTTATTACTTAGCCTAGCAATTGCGAAACCAGTGCAATGAAAAACCGCGCAGTTGGGGGTTTACTTTAGTGGAAAATATTCAAATGATTATTAGACGTTTTATTACATATAAAATAAACTATTGCACTTCAAGACTATTAACTTGAAACTAACACAAGTAAATGTATCAAATACGGAGAAGTGGGGGTGGTCGAGCACAACGATGCATGTAGCTACGTCCCTGAAATGTTATTGATTCAGTTAGACAACTTAAATTTACACCGTATTTTTCCAAAGTAAACAATTTAAAAATTCTTCATAGTTCTGTATTTAAGTTATTACGTAACATATTTTCTAATCTATTGCTTCTATTATTTTGTTGATTTTCTAGGCAGACAAAAATTTTGGGTTCATACAATGAATTAGAATCACAGATAATTCGTTTATATTCTGAGGTAGTATTAGTTACTTTACCGACTCCTGATTTTAGTATGCCTTTTAATGCACTTTGCCTGGCTTGTACTGTTCTAGCAATAATGATAGGAGGACTTCATAAATACACAACCAGTTCAGTACATGGCGTTGATCCGAAACTAGAGGGATTGAAAGGAAAAATTGTGTTAGGAATTCGATT